>JAXQQM020060772.1:0-46759 GCA_034641835.2 Pinus albicaulis
AAAAACCTAACAGCAGAGAAAAATCGATTTTCAAGTCGGTTTTTAGGGATTTTTTGGGGCCCGCGACTGTAATGCATTGCTCAAGCCGCTCTAGTGTCGATGATGGCTCGACCACATGGCCACAAACCGCTCGCCGGTCACTGAATCCACTCAAGTCGACTAACCATCCTTTGGCCTTGGCCGACTTCGCGCTCGAGTCCGGACACTGCTTTTTAAACATTACCTGCAACCATAAGACATGACTTCACAGCATCCAATATCAGCATATATGTCTGCATACCTCATACCTATTTCCTTGAGTCATCCTGTAGTAGTTTCTCTTGAATGAAGAGCTTCATTCCTTCGGCCTGCTTCATCAATATGTCATCATATCCTAGAATTCTATCACCATGATGAACCTTGATTTGATGACTGCTTTACTTTAGTAGAGAGATTTTCCAGAAGCTATTTCACCGAGAGCTCCTTTCAATCTTCTATTGAGATGCTTCTTAATATACGTTGCTTTCTATTATATAATCAATCAGAGATCACTTAAAGAGAAAGACGATCTCAATCATAGTAGAGATCTCTCTCTTCTTCCTTCTTGGATCTCTTAGCATCAGGTTCTTTTCTTTCATTAGTGACATGGGCTTCTTCCTTTTTCCTCTTGTCCCTTTCAGACTTAGGACAATCTCTTTTATTACATCCAAAGCATCGTACGTTGTCCATATATATATATATATATATATTTATTTATTTATTTATTTATTTTTTCTGAGTGCCAAATTTTCCGAATCTTCCTTTCTTCCTATATGAGGTTGCAAAGGCATGATTCTCTTCACTTGGTCTTGTATCAGCTTTGGCCTTTAGTCTTGTTTCCTCTATTTTGCATAGAGACTATAAATCATGCAATGGAGTGGCTTCTTTCTTCCCATATAGATTGGAAGTGAAGTTTCCCCATTCCTCTGGTAGAGCATTCAACACCATTGTAGTCATATCAGTGTCAGACATCACTTCTCCTAGTTCCTGCAGTTGATCTCTTATTTCAGAAATCCTCATAAAGTATGGAGTGATTCCTACTTCCCTTGATAATTTCATTTTGTATAGGTCTTGTCTTAGAGAGATTGCTTCACCTATAGTACTCAAAGAGAATAGCTCCACCAATTTCTCATATATTTGTTTTGCAATTTTTAGTTTTGATACATGGGGAATGAGAGAGTCTTTGATGGATTCTATGAGAATCCTTTGGGCTCTAATTTCTCCCTTCATGTACTTGGCATGGACTGGAGCATCTTCTTTTGGGGATTGAACAATAGATCCTTCGATATAGTCCATTACTTCATCTTCAATTAAATTCAAGTCTATTCTTTTCTTCCATGCATTGAAGTTTGATGACCCAACCAACTTGTTGCTTTCTTTACAATAAGGCATCTTGACAGATAGGGTCATGAATACTTGCTTGCTTGATGCTGATGAAGTCAAGGGTTTCCTTTCTTCAATGTTGGTGTACTTGAACCCTTGATTATAAAGAATATTTTTAGAAGTTGAGGTTCTCTTCAAACAATGTCATGAGTGCAAATACTTGATGGAAAAGATTATTTTCTTGAATGAGTTGATCTTTTGAATGAGGTAGTAGATCTCACTTGAAGTTAGATAGTCTTCCTTGCAAACTGATTTGGCTTTCCAACCCAAACTTTGATCTTTGCTTCTTTGAGTGTCTTTGTTGACAGTCAGCCCTTATGTTCAGCGTCTTAGCTTTGATACCATGTTGAGAATTTGGAGGGCTGTAGGTTAATACAAATTCTCTTCTTGATAATTACTTGTGAACTTACTTGTTGTACTTATGTCTTCTCTTCTTTTAGTTTAGTTAATCTTTCATCAAGTCAATTATCAAAAGACATAAGACACAAAATTCAAGCTCCTAGAGCTAGGGCAAAACCTCTTCCTCTTGGAGAGGAAAACCCGAAAAGAATTCTTCTTATAGATATTCAAATGACAAGTACCATGACCCAAACTTCGACCCTTAATCTAGATGTGCTTCCAAGACCTTGATCTTCACAATTTCTGCCTCTCCTCCTTATGGTCACTGTCTCAATTTCTGTTGACTCTGTCTTGTTATCACAGTCCTTGTTTTTCTTGACTATCCGTAATCCTTCTTCCTATACTTGAATGAATTCAAATGATTCCCTTGTTCACTGTTTTGCCTGGACTTATCTTCCTTCCTGTATTTGACCGAAATTCAAATGTTGCCCTAGTTCACCGTTCTGCCTGCACTTACCTTCCTTCCTGCACTTGACCGAATTCAAATGTTGCCCTGGTTCACAGCACTTGACCGCATTTATTAGTTTTCACTTATTCCAAGGTTCCGCAATAATTCATGAGACTGATCAACACCTTGTTGCTTATCCACGCTGATTCTTCCTCATCGTAATCTTGATATCTATCCTCAATGATTTTTGGTAAGTGTATGCTGTAGGTGCATATATATATATATATATCCACATGCCTTTTCAACCCTTTTCAAAACATCCGCAAACTTATTTCGACTATCCGCATTCATTTCCGTGAGGTATCCGCATTCTATGTTGACTTGGACAACCGCAAACTTGTTTCAGACTTATTCGCATTCATTTCAGAGGTATATGCACTTATGTTTACTTGGACAGATCCGCAGTTTTTCTTGTCCAAATGGCCGTAGAACATATGCTATTTATATAGTGTCAAGACTATCTTTTAGGCCGACCATTCAACTAATATTTAGGCCGACTTTCACAGAGTTTATTCCAGCATTTATGAGGTCTTTCTTCACTTCTTTTAAAGATTGACTTTCACCATTATTTGAGAGTTGTTGTGAGCATCTTCCACAAGGTCTTGGAGCACATATTCCTAGGCTAGATCCTTCATGTTTGAGACACTTAATTCTATTTAATCCTAGACGACAAAAACCTAATAGACATCAAGAAGAAGTCTATCTACATAATAAAATCTTGCTCATGAAACCCATGAAGCAAGTACACCAAAAATACATTTTATTATCTTTGTCTTCGTCTTTACATACATACATAATTACATAGTCAACATGAAGACCGACCTAGTTACACTTTTCAACAATTTTTCAAACATGGGCCCACACACATTAGAGTGAATGAAGTCTAATATTTCTTTAGACCTAGTTTCACTATTTGGAAATGGTTTTCTTGTATGTTTTCCCAAAAAGCATCCCTTGCACACACCTTCATGATCTTCCTTGATATTGGGAATGCCATGAACCAATTGATTAAGAGTAGGGATAACCTTATAATGTAGATGACCATACCTCCTATTGCCATAGCTCATTGGGACTGATTTCCATATGAACCAAAGTTTGAGGAGGTGGTGTAATGACTCTATATAAGCTTCCTTCACGAACTCCAATAACTCTAGCTTTATAAATACTAGAGTCTTTGCCCCAAACCAATAATTTTCCATCAATAAAAGAAACTCTATCCCCTTTATCTTCTAGACAAGAAATAGAAAGAAAGCAAATTCTTTTTCAAACCTGGAACATATAGTATATTGTTGAGATGCATCTTCGATCCATTTTCCAGTTTCAACGATGTTGATCCCAGGTCTCTAACAACATAGCTTTTGTTGTCACCTAATTCCACTACATGAGAAGATGGCTCCTTTGATAGTGTATGAAGTTGTTTACTTTCTCCTTTCATGTGCCTTGATGCTCCACTATGCATTGTCATCACTAAGAGAACCTGTAAGAGTAGCCAAGAACCCTTGACTTTTGACCTTGTTGAATAAGTAGTGGATGACTTTCTTGATCCAGCTTCCAGTAGTGTTGGTACACATTCTCATATAGCTTATCAAAGAGGGAGAATCCATGTCCATTCCTTTTGAGCCAACAAATTGATCTTCAACCTTTCCTAACCTTAGCTCCGATGCCATGTTGAGAAATCAATGCAAGTAGATTAGGGTTTGATTCCTCTTTCTTGATCATTACTTGTGAATTATGTTGGCTTCTTTTACTTCTTTATTAGATTATCTTTCATCAAGCAATTACCAAATTATGTGTGTATGAAGATCACAAAAACACAAGACACAAGATGTAGGCACTATGCCAGGGCACAACCCTTCTCTAGGGGAAAACCCAGTCAAAATTCTCTTCCTTCAATAGTTTTCTTTGAGACTCTTCACCTTAGACATAGACCAAACCATTCCTCCACACCAAGTTAGCCTTTCCAGATCTTCGACCCTATAGCAGCAGCAACTTGACCCCGACAACTTCGACTATGTAGCAACATGCGACATCATGCAACAACTGGCAACAACAACAAAAAAAGTCTTTGATCTCCCAAACTAGGGCACAAGAGAGAGTGAGAGAGAGTAGCACCAAAACTTTGATTTTCTTCTTCTCGTTGACTTTGACCTAGCTTGCACTCCTTTTGGCTTCCTTGATCCACTTCGCACTTTTTCCAGCTTCCTTAGAGATATTGAACTTGCTTGAGATGAGATGCTCCAAACGAATTCGATCTCCTTCTATTTATAGGCTCCAGGTGAGGTCGAATTGGTCTCCTTTAGGCCGACTTGGTGTGAAGGTGACATAATTCATATTTGACTCAATAATAAACATTTTTACATGATTGAAAAGCCTAAGAAGGGTCTCTTTAAATGTACAATGACTCTATTGACTCAATATTAATCCTAGGAGTCCACAATGGGGACTTTGACTAATATAATGATGACCTAAGCATGAAACCCATGCTTTAATAAGTCATTGTTACAATAATAAAAATTCTTTTCTTTATTCTTTTGACAAGTACATTACATAATGACTCAAATACATTTTATGAAGACCAAACCTAGTTACACTCTTCAACAGAGGTAACATTCGATAGCCTCTTGGGGGCCCTGAATGACTTGGCCAAGGGACAAAAAGAAAAGCTGGAAGAGATTAAGCAGCAAAACCGGGACACGGGTGTTCACCAAGATTTCTTATTTAGGGAGACTTCAGGGGCTTCCCACCAGTGTGACCATCATTCCCCCTTGACTCACCCACACGCTTTCAGTGGGCCAACCACGACTACATTACCCACGTTTTTGCCCTCATGAGCAGGTGAGCAGGTTGGATAGGATGATATGCCTATGGAAGAGTATTTTCGGGAGTGGCAGTCTATGGGGGAGGACTTTCAAGCTGCACTGTCCTTCAGGGACTTCTGCCAGCTCAAGCAGAATGACAAGGGCAAGGGCACAGGGGGCTTACGCACGCAAAATTCTAAGTTGCAGCATACCATCGGGAGGATGTATCTTCCCACATTCGATGGGTCATCCAAGTGCGCGGCTAGGGCATTAGTGGAGAAGCTAGAAACGTACTTTCAGCTTAGCCGGATGACTAAGGTGGAAGATATCAAAATGGCTACTTTGCACTTGGAGGGGGAAACACATGATTAGTGGTTCCATTGGTTGACCACGCTAGGGCATGTCAGCGTAACTTCCTACAAGGACTTCACACGGAGGGTTGTGGAGCATTTTGAAAAGAGGGATCCGGAGGCACATTTAACAGAGTTGACACAGCTCAGGCAGACAAGCAGCCCCGAGCACTACATATCGGATTTTTTGAGGGTATCAGTGATGTTGTCGAACTTGTCAGATGCCAGGAGGTTCTATACTTTTGTGGAGGGAATGATTGAGCCTTGCGTGAGCTAGTGCGGTCTCGTAGACCCACTACTTTATAGGAGGCAGTATCTTGCGCTAGGGATTTGCAGGATGCAATTCCCAAGGCTAGGGCACCAGTTCCACCACGAGTTCCTTTCCCAAAAAGGGGTCGTGACACTAGGCCTCCACCACCGGCAGATATTCAAGGGCATGGGCAGTTATGTGATGAGACCTGGAGAGACCTCCGTAAGAGGAAATTGTGCTTCACTTGCCATGGGCACCAGGGCACAGGTGTACCAAGGGCAAGGCACACTATATAGAGGTGTTTTTCTGATAGTGAGCCGGAGGATGATGTGTTGCAGGAGATAGGTGTTGGTGATGATGAGCCACAACTGACAGGAGTAGGAGGCCCACCACCCCCACCAGGAGGAGCCCCTTTCTTTCCTGCAGCAGGAGTTATCGCTTCACTTTGGGGAGTGCCGAGGTACCTTACTCTGAGGATTAGGGGCATGGTACAGGGACAACATGTGTCGGTGCTAGTAGACAGTGGGGCAACCCACAATTTCATGGATGCTCAAATGGTGGAGAGGAGAGGAAAACACACAAAGTCCTTCAAGGGCTTCTCAGTCTTGGTGCCAGGAGACCATACCATCCAATGTACTAGATACTTTCCGGGAATGACAGTAGTGATGGGGAACTATTCGATGATAGATCATTTCTTTGTGGTTGACAATCCAAACACCAATGTGGTGCTTGGGGTTGAGTAGCTATACTCTCTTGGGCGTGTTGCCACCGATTGGCAGAAGTTGGAGATGGAGTTCACGAGGTCGGATCGAAAGATGGTTTTGTTGAGAAGCATGCACTCGTATCCCCCACAGAGAGTGACAATGCATAGGATGGAAGCAGATTTGAGACATGCAGATATAGAGTGGACTGTGGAGCTCAGGATATCAGATGCAGGGGACGGGCCCAAACCACCACACCCCGGCATTCAGGCCATTCTAGACAGGTACCCAGCAGTGTTCGGGGATATTCCACTAGGGCGACCACCTGATAGGGGCTTTTAGCATACCATTGAGTTAGGAGGATGTACACGCAGTGATCACCACACCATATCGACATACCAAGGCTTATGAGATGAGATCGAGAGAGCGATACAAGAGTTGCTCACCTTGGGAGATGTTACCACTCAAACTAGCGCAGGTCCCCCGGAGGGGTTCCTACAGAGCAACTACTAGGCCGAGGGCAACAAATGGAGCGATAGCCCACCGTCACCTCAATTAAGGCTTCGCTCTTTTACTGGGACTTCTTCACTCAATGGGAGGAGACCCAGATAATGGGAATCACAATAATGAGTATGTCAATGAGAGGAATAAAAGGTAGTTTCAATGGCCTATTCACAAGAGGGGCTCGAATGTATGGCTTTTTGCCTTAAAAGCAAGGTGCGCCTAGAAGGTTAAGTGTAATATTCCTAATTAGCACCGCTAATTGGAATATTTGATTTTTGTATAGTTTTGCCGCCTATAGCTAATTAATAAATAAAAGTGAGAAAGAGGGGTCAACTCACTTTAATAAAATAAAGTACTTCCTAGTAGGAGCAACGTTGTGACTTAAAGAGAAGCCTTGGGGGTCCACACACGTATGAGGGAGGCCTCACGTAGGCTCTAGAAGCAACTGCGCAGGCTTAGGAGGAGCACGTGGAGAGAGGGGACCACGTTAGGGTTTTGAGGGGAGCTAGCACTATAAAAGGTGGGAGAGCCATTCCATTTGGATAATTGATATTGTTGATGATATTTTGAGCTAGACTTCTGTCTACTTGAGCACGCTGGCTGTTTAGTCGGTCTGCAGCACTGTTTAGTGCGACTGAGTGTCTCCGGTCAGAGATCTCACCCTTGGCCCCGGGGGATTTCGAGTGCCTGCTCGGGCAAGGTATTTCTTCAGTCTTTAGCAGGTGATTTGCAGGCGATTTGGTTGGAGGTTTTGCTGAGGAGTTGAGCTTCATTGGGTAACTGCGCAGTCCTTGGAGGGAGGACGCAGTTTGAGTTGGAGCAGTTCAGTTGTGGGGATTTCTGTGGGAGATTCAGTGTATTCCAGCGTGGAGGTCTAGTCTCTATCAGTTGGAGAGTTTCCGGAGGGATTTGTGGCTCTTTCTCGGCATTTT
This sequence comes from Pinus albicaulis, assembly GCA_034641835.2. NCBI lineage: Eukaryota > Viridiplantae > Streptophyta > Pinopsida > Pinales > Pinaceae > Pinus > Pinus albicaulis. The sequence continues at coordinate 7,784 of JAXQQM020060772.1, forward strand.
CATTTGGCATCTGCGTTGGGCCTGGAGGGACAGCGTTTTTCTTTGAGGAGGGCTTCTGGGGTGATTTTCGGAGGTGGTCCATTTTGTTCCTGGTTTCTGGGTTTTGTCCGGAGCAAAGAGTACAGCGATCTACAGATTTTCAGCTCATTCCGGCGAGGGGATCAGCCCCTAGTTCCGGGCCCCATTGGCAAAGAAGAAGTACTTACTAGCTTCTTCCAAAGAAATTGACGCAATTTCATAGCAAAATGCATTTCCTGTTTCTGAGAGGGTTCTTCACTTGCCTTGTGCAAGGATAGGTGCTCTTATTCTGATTATCCATTGTACCCATTTATATTCTCAGATTAATAAAATGGCTTAGTATTCCTGGCATTTTATGTGTACTTGCTTTATATTCTGTTTCCAGCATTTTTCCTATATAGTTGTATGCTTGTATTGCTGTCTATTTCCTATTGGGGATATTATAGTGGTATCAGAGCATAGTTCTGGCTCAGCCTGTGGAGCTAGCAGTCTATGAGGCCGAGGGATAGATCCCATATCGGTTACCGGGGTAAGAAATACAGAGACGTTGAGCGTAGGTTGGAGAACACCTACGGAGAGGGGAACTGTGTTCGAGTGGTGGACACAGATCAGGAGCAGCCTGAGACAGATTCAGAGCAGGAGCAGCCTGTGGGGGACGCAGAGCAGCAGGGTCCTATGGCAGACGAGGAGGATTCGAGGAGATTTAGAGAGGCGCTCCTCCAACACATGCAGGATGTGTCACAGAGACTCACTACGCTGGAGGTTAGGCAGCGAGAAACCCCAAGGGGTTTTCAGGTCGGTGAGGGATCAGGCACGTCACACCATATGCCGGTGCGTGATGCTATCCCCATCATGGCATCGCATGCACCCACGCGATCCACTATGCCCACTTTCCTAGCAGAGGACGCAGGGGCAGAAGCACAGCAGGAGCCGGAGGTTGACCCTAGCCAGATGGACGCCTACATTGCAGAGTACCTGGCACGCGGGCCGGCGATCAGAGACCTTATCTCATTTAGAGATTATGTTCAGCTCCAGCGTGATGGTAGACCCCGTGATCATCACAGGGGACACAGACATCATCATGATGACCACCGCGCAGCTAGCAGATTTCATTTGCCCATGTTTGATGGTTCATCAAACAATTCGGCAAAGTCTTGGGTAGAGAAGTTGGATATCTATTTCCAGCTTAATCAGATGTCGCAGTCAGAGGCCATTAAGGTGGCAACATTACATCTGGAGGGTGAGGCCCAGGACTGGTGGTTTCATGGGATGACTACACTCGGGCATTCTACAGTGGGGACATATGCCGAGTTTACCCGGAGGGTGATAGAGCGTTTTGACAGGAAGGATCCGGAGCAGCACTTTGTTGAGCTGACGAAGCTCAAACAGACTGGGAGCCCAAAGACTTACATTTCAGATTTCTTGAGGGTTTCAGTGATGGTGCCTGATCTATCCGCGGCTTGGATGGTCTACATGTTTGTGGAGGGGTTGACAGAGCCACTTCGTGGGCCTAGTCAAGGTAGACTAGACACGACTACACTTCGGGATGCCATCACGGCGAGACCGGGATTTACGGGATGTCTTACCGGGACTCGGACACCTTAACCCCGGAGACAGGCCTTCCCGGCCCTGGGGAGAAGGACACGAGGATTCCGCCTCCCCAAAGCGAAAGGCTGGGCGAGAGACGCGTTGATGATGAGGCCCGGGAGAGGAGTTGAGAGGGAGCGGTTGTGCTTCACTTGCGAGCCATGAGCATAGGGACATCGATGTCTTTGCGGAAAAGCACATTTCATTGAGGTCTTCTCCAGAGCGACGGGGAAGAGGATGAGGGGGATGACGTGGAGGCGGGAGATTGTTATGCGGCGCGGTACCTTACCACCTCCACCACCACCGGCGAGGGTGCATCATTGCACCTTTCGGAGGGCTCTAGTCGCATCGTGGGAGTTCCCAAGTATTTGACCTCACGCGCGTACGGGGGACGATACGTGGACGCGGCGAGGTCTCGTCTTGGTTGATAGTGGGGCCACGCTAGCTTTATTGATGGGCCACGGATGGTTGAGCGAGGGCATCTCGGAGCGAGAGTTTTGATGGATTTTCCGTCTTGGTCCCCGAGGAGATCGGACCATGAGTATGTGCCCGGTATGTCCCAGGGTTATCGATGACGATGGGCACTTATCAGCATTTACGGACCATTTTTTCGGTGGTGGATATCCCGACACCAACATGATATTGGGTGTTCGGTAGGGCTCATTACTCGGGGAAGGTCACGACGAGATTGGAAGGCCTGAGATAGAGTGGGACGATCCCAAGACGAGGAGGCATGAGAAGATACGGGGACGGACACATGCCGCCTCGGCACGGTGTCGGCACTAGGATGAGGCAACCTTCGCAGACGGAGACATAGAGTGGGCCATAGAGTTGCGGGCTTCGAGCGGTGGGATACGAGGTCGGAGCAGAGTGCATCCGAGTCTGCGGTCTATCTCGGCGGGTATGCCGTGAGTATTCGGAGATATTCCACCGAGCGTGCCCACGGATCGGGGGTTTGAGCATACTATTGAGCTTGAAAGCGAGGTATACGAGCGGTGATCACCAGCACCGTATAGGCATCCCAAGGCCTATCGGGATGAGATAGAGCGTGCTATTCGGGAGTCGCTGGGCGCTTGGTCACATTCGGCCAAGCACGCAGTCCTTTTGCTTCTTACAGTGGTGTTGGTGAAGAAGAAGGACGGCACATTGCGAATGTGCATTTGACTACGGGCTGCGAATAAGAAGACCACGAAGAGCAGTACCCCCATCCCCGGGATCGATGGTCGATGGACGAGTTGAGAGGAGCACGGTTCTTCTCAAATTGACTTGGGATACGGGTACCATCGGATACGCGTGAGGGCAAGGGATATTCCCAAGATCGCCTTCAGGTGTCATTATGGGCACTTTCGAGTTTGGTCATGCCTTTTTGCCCGACCAATGCACCCGCCTACCTTTCGATGTGCATGAACCACATCTTCGGGGGTCATGCGAGGAAGTTTGTGTCTCGGTCTTCTTCGATGACATACTTATATATAGCAGGACTTGGGAGGAGCATCTCCAACACATTGAGACAATTTTGCGCATCTTGGAGGAGCAGCTCCTATGCCAAGCTCTCCAAATGAGTTCGCGCTTGACGGAGATGCTTGTACTTGGGAGCATATTTAGTAGGGTGGACGGGTGAGAGTCCACGAGGAGAAAATCGGGGCCATCGGAGATTGGCCGGAGAGCGAGGAATGTGACGAGCCGGGGGATTTATTGGCATTTGCACTTACTACGGAAGTTCGTCAAGGGCTTCTCACGACTCTGTCGCACCTCTCGAAGCTTGACGAGGGAAGGGGCATTCGGTTGGTCGGATGCAGACGACGGCGAGCTTTTGATAAGCTCAAGGAGGTGATGAGCCGGTGCCGCCGTGCTGCACGGGCAGTTTCACCGCGGCCATTTGTCCTAGAGTGCTGATGCATCGGGGAGAGAGAAGTTGGTGCGGTATTGGTGCGGGGCGGTCACCCTATAGGTTTTGAGAGCAGGAAGCTCCCTTCCCGCAACGAGAGGTTGTATTTCCATATACGACGAGGAGATGTTGGCCTATCACGCACGCCATTGGCCAAAGTGCAGGCGATGTTGGTGGGCGGCGATTCGGTGAGATGGAGATCGCAGCGGCCCTCGGGTACTGCGGAGACGGCAGTCGCGGGTTGCGAAGCGGCGAAAGTGGATCGAGTGGGGTCCAAGCCTATGACTTTCGACATTGAGTACGTCGAAAGGCAAGAATACGATGGTAGCTAATGCCCTTTCACGTGGTACCGGCCACGTTGTCTCTTGTGAGCTTGGTGGCGAGTTGGAGGGCTCGTTGCTGGCAGTAGAGTACTCCAGAGCGAGTGAGTTTGCGTGCTGTGAGGTGTTGGATGGGGCGGGTAGCGGATGACGCGGTACGGGGTGGTTGATGAAGGTTATCTATTACGAACGGGATCTTCTTCCGGGCGATCTCGGCTCAGAGAAGATGCTCCATGCTTCACACGATTCTCCATTGGCGGGCCATACGGGTTCTGCGTCTACCGGGTCCATCGGGGAGAGGTTCTCATGGAAGGGCCTCCAAGGAGGACGTACTCCCGGCGTGTCGGGGAGTGCGATGTTTGCCCCGAGAGAAACGAGAGAGAGATGAGCCATCACGCGAGCGTGGCCGACCTCTTCCCATTCCGGAGGGGAAATGGGAGAGCATATCGATGGACTTCGTCACGGGGGTTGCCCATGGTGCGGGGCAAAGGTGCATCTTTGTCGTCGTTGTCGGCCACATCGTAAGTATGCTCATTTTGTCGCTCACGTCACTCTTTCACCACGGCGGCACTGGAGTCGGCAGGTTGTTCTTCGAGATTTTCGGTTTACATGGTCTACCTAAGACCATTTGTCAATGACGACAGCCGCTTCATGGGGCGGTTCTGACGAGCGAGCTCTTCGGCTGGTGGGGACGAGTTGACGCGCGAGCACTGAGTTATCACCCCGGAGCCGAGGCGGACGGACGGAGATGAGCCAACAAGTGGTTGGAGGGCTACTTGCGTAACTGTGTCGGGTGGGCGGCAGAGGGCAGCAGGCTGAGGCGGGCGCGTGCGGGAAAGTGCGCTGCAACACGACGCATCACATGTCCACATGGTGGTATGTCACCTTTCTGTGCTTTGTGTGTGGATATCATCCTTTGTCTTTTGTGGACATGATGTTTGAGTGCTGGTGAGGGCTCCAGGCAAGATGCCAAGATGGATCCAGAGGCAAGATATCCTCAGAGGCTCTCAAGGATAACATAGCCACGGCGGGGAGAATCGACGAGAAGTTGTCTTGCGTGGGGTCGGGTGGAGAGACACTTTGAGAGTGAGGAGACTTGGTCTCCCTGCGAAAGCTACGGCCATACTTGGCAGTCTTCACTTAGAGAAAAGGGGGCTGAGAAGCTTGAGCACTGGTTTCTGTGGGCCATACGGAGGTGATACGCGAGGATGGGGCGGAGTTGCATATGAAGTTGGAGTTGCAAGGCAACAAGATCCATAACATTTTTCATGTATCATGCACGAAAAGGCGGTGGGCGAGCGGTGGCGGTACTGGATGAGCTGCCACCCACGGACGGTGAGCACATGCGGGTGTTGCGGCAGGAGGCTAGCGATGCCGAGGAGGCGGTACGCGGATGTCGGGAACGATCGAGAATTCTTGGTGAGGAGTGGAAGAGATTTGCTGGGATGGGGACCTGCCACTTGGGAGAGACAGAGCAGATGCAAGCATCCATCGCCCGGGTTGCTTGAGGACAAAGCAACGCCGACGCTTGAGGGGAGACTATAATATTCCTAATTAGCACCGCTAATTGGAATATTTGATTTTTGTATAGTTTTGCCGCCTATAGCTAATTAATAAATAAAAGTGAGAAAGAGGGGTCAACTCACTTTAATAAAATAAAGTACTTCCTAGTAGGAGCAACGTTGTGACTTAAAGAGAAGCCTTGGGGGTCCACACACGTATGAGGGAGGCCTCACGTAGGCTCTAGAAGCAACTGCGCAGGCTTAGGAGGAGCACGTGGAGAGAGGGGACCACGTTAGGGTTTTGAGGGGAGCTAGCACTATAAAAGGTGGGAGAGCCATTCCATTTGGATAATTGATATTGTTGATGATATTTTGAGCTAGACTTCTGTCTACTTGAGCACGCTGGCTGTTTAGTCGGTCTGCAGCACTGTTTAGTGCGACTGAGTGTCTCCGGTCAGAGATCTCACCCTTGGCCCCGGGGGATTTCGAGTGCCTGCTCGGGCAAGGTATTTCTTCAGTCTTTAGCAGGTGTGATTTGGTGTGATTTGGCAGTGATTTGAGTGATCATTGAGGAGTTGAGTCAGCTGGGTGACCTGCAAGGTTTTGGAGGGAGGACGCAGTTTGAGTTGGAGCAGTTCAGTTGTGGGGATTTCTGTGGGAGATTCAGTGTATTCCAGCGTGGAGGTCTAGTCTCTATCAGTTGGAGAGTTTCCGGAGGGATTTGTGGCTCTTTCTCGGCATTTTCATTTGGCATCTGCGTTGGGCCTGGAGGGACAGCGTTTTTCTTTGAGGAGGGCTTCTGGGGTGATTTTCGGAGGTGGTCCATTTTGTTCCTGGTTTCTGGGTTTTGTCCGGAGCAAAGAGTACAGCGATCTACAGATTTTCAGCTCATTCCGGCGAGGGGATCAGCCCCTAGTTCCAGTTCATTGCAGCAGCAGCAGTTTACGGCAGTTTCTTCTAGCAGCTGGGACGCAGTCTCTATAGCAGCCATTTCCTGTTTCTGAGAGGGTTCTGCACTTGCCTTGTGCAAGGATAGGTGCACTTATTCTGATTATCCATTGTACCCATATATATTTTCAGATTAATAAAATGGCTTAGCATTCCTGGCATTTTTATGTGTACTTGCTCATATTCTATTTCCGGCATTTTCCTATATAGTTGTATGCTTGCATTGCTGTGTATTGCTGTCTATTTTCCTATTCGGAATATTACACCAAGGGGATTTTAAGGGCTAGGTTTTGAGGATAAGACGTGTAAAGGAGATACCTAGTCCTAGAAATGCTTGTGAAAAATTGATTTCCAAGTGGTCTTTGTGAAATTGGCTTCAATAAGTTAAGGGACCACACGAGACCAAGTGGGCCCAAAATTAGGTCAAGGGTATGGAGTTGATCACCCAATGAGGGGCTTGACCTAATTAGGGAGGAGAAGAGGCTCAAAGAACAAATTTTCTTTGATGTTTGAATTTAATGATCCTAATGAGGACACTAACCGAGGAAAAACTAGGGCAAGAAATAGTCCCCGAGCTAGGGCTACTATATCTCGAGATCCTATCATCGGATTTGCTTCAAATTTTGATGGCCTCTAGAGCAAACCTCAACACAGTTGTGGACCGAAAATCGAAGTGTTTGGATGGCTATATTGTGAGATAATTGATGCCCTAGGTGACCTATGTAGGCTAGGCCTAGAAAAAGAGGGAGGTGAAAAGAATAAGCGTTGAAAACGATCACCAATTGAAGATTAGTGCCTTGTCCTTTGAGAGAGATGGACTCAAGGAGAATTTATGGTTTGGGAAGATTTCACCCAATCGAGGAGGCCTTCAACAACTTTGCATAGCATTTAGAGCATGAGAACAACTGTTGCAAGGACTTTATACTTCGATTTGCAATAAATGATGACTTATCGACATGTATTTAACATAAATTATCGCTAGGAACATTCACCCATTCATACATGGCCCATGACATAATGCAACTCTATAAAAGATCAAATTTCCACAATTTTGCATGAGAAAAGCAGTAAATTTCAGCCTAATATAACAAAATTCCCAGCAACATGCATGTGACAAAAGTAAATAACAAGAATAGCATTAAACGAGCAGTTACATGTAAGAAAGAGTATATTTGATCATCAACATATGCCAATAGTGAAGCTCCAAGACAAAATGAAAGAGAACCAAACATCAAAATTCATGCATTCATCTAAACTCGTCCTCCAAGAAGGATAGCGAAAATCTCACAAGAGAAGATAACCCAAGCCAAGTGATGATCAAAATGAATCATCTCACTTCTATTTATACACTCTCTAGTGAATTCGATTTATCTAAAATGGCCTAAATGAGCCCCTAAAATAAAATAATGTGCATAATAACCATACTTTTGGTGACAAACCCACCAAATAGCTCAGTAATGTAAAGAGAAGCCTCTCAAGAGGGTCAGATGATCAATAAAGTGAGTCGTTGGGCCTTTGAGGAGGCCTAATGAAGTCCAAGAGGTGCCATGATGTACAGATGGACTCCGAACATAATGGACAAGGGGTTGGCCCCTTGTTCTCCAAGCAAGAACCTATGGTGCTCCCAAGTGCATGTGGGGGCACAAGGACATCCTCATGGGTTTCCAAGTGGATCGAAAATGCTTGTAGACCATCTGTAAAGGCTAGGATGATGATGTATGCCCTCCCTTTGCATCATGAAACATCCTCTAGACCTTGGAACATCTGCTAAGTGTATGGTACAATTGTGGAGCCGGTTGGGCATGGTGAACCAGGTGCATCATCCTCATCCGAAAGGTGGAACACGAGCAATCAATGGGCGTTGTTGGGGATCCATGAAGTAGTCTCTGCTATGTTGGAGGCCCATGGCTCTCAACGCTCACCCTACAAGTGCCAATGTGGCCATCTGGAGGGCTAGGACCCCATATAGGGAGTCCAAGCCTCAAATGGAAATCCACCTGCAATCCTACATAAAATCCAATGTGTCCCCTTGCCCTCCAATACAACAAATCATTAGAATAATCAAGTAAAAGAGCTTACAAGTCATAGGGTCAATGGGGCACTTCATTGTGGCATGCCCTTCCATAGTGGGCTTTGGCATGTACAAGTGTCTCCAAGCTCAATAGGGGGTTAACCAAGGACCCTATTAGGTGGTTTCAACCTCTAAAGGGGGTGACATGTCCATGGTACATCCTTTAAGTGGTGGGTGGAAAATGATATAATAATGGAATGGAGTGGCGATCAGGGGAATCATCCAGACCACATGTTAAGATGCAGAGGTAGCTATAATAAGGGAAGCCCACACTTGGATATATGAGTGTAGGAGGGAGCAGATCATGGTACATGAGTTACCCTAGGCCTTTGTTTTTCCACCCTTTTCATGTGCCTTTTGCCTTTGATTGATTTTTCTTTATAAATGCTCGAGGCTCCAGGGGACAAGAGCATGATATGTAATATATAGCAGTGGGTACCCCCCTTAAGGTGGGGTAGTTCATCACCCACCAAGGGTTGGGACAGTCATGGGTTCCTTAATGATGGAGGGGGCTCATCTAGGGCCCATAGGAACGAGTGTGATAGCCATGGATAAGACGTAGAGCTCATGTTTGGATTTTTCCCACGTGTTAAATTTGTATGTCCCGACCATATTTTGCATTTTGTGGCACATTTCTTGTTGAGAGTGTCCAAATTATGCTTTTTCTTCTCTTTTTAGATGCATCAACCTCTGAGGCATTGTTCCAAGCCTGACCCGAGCTGAGGACAAAGGGAGGGAGAGGCTAACCCTATGGGGACCCAGATGGGAAAAGAGATGAATGGGGCCAAAATGAGTGGAAAGGGAGTGATGTAAGTAGAATCGAGAAGCGGGAACACGCAACCAAAATCGGAATTTTTCATGTAGAGTCATCCCTAAAGCTAATGTCTAGTAAAGGAGATCCGACAAGACTAGGATACGAGGGTAACCACAAAATCGAGCAATGGAGACAAGAATACAAGCCTAACCCACTCTTTCCGCCGAATCCCCCCACCAATCTATGCCCAAAAGTGTCCATGACAGGTAAGGAAAATTACTCAACTATACCAATGAAAAGCCATACCTTTGGGGTGGGGAGGCCCACCTTCAAACATACATTCATGACAAGTGGTTGAGGGACCACATGGCTGGCTCAAGTGGCAGTGACAATGGCACAATGAGCTATCTAGTTGTTGCAAGGGGTTGTTGGTGGCCAACTGAGGACCATCTAGGAGAAAAAATATTTCTCCTACATATAGTACCCACAGGCGGTGGGTAACAGGACATCCAGCTTAGCTCTAGTCCCTTCGTCTCATCAATGGTACTCGTGAAGAAGAAGGATGGGACCCTCTGTATGTGCATAGACTACAAGGCCTTGAACAAGAAGACCTTGAAGAACTGATACTCGATACCACGTTGTTATCTTTGGAAAATCGGACAAGCAAAGATGAGATTAGTTTATGTCAGGCAAAATGATTTACAGGGCTGAGAGACATTAGGGAATCTGAAGTATTTAAAAATCTCTAAGGTCTGAAAGGAAAAATCAAATTGCGCACAGAAAGAACCAGTCAAATGCGCCTTTGCGCGCAGAATTCTTCGATAAGCACACCTTTGCGTGGCTTTTTGAAATCCTGAGAGTGGCGGAAGTCACTTTCCGAGACCACAAGGCACACTCCAGGACATTGATCCCACACTTGAGGCCGCCTAAGGACAGCCGCCCAAGCCTCCTTAGGACCTCAAAGGAGCACACAATGGAATAAGTGTGGCACACAATGGAATCACCCTCCTCTCTTGGGTCACCATCCACAATGTACCAAGAGAGGGAAGGAGGATTTGAATTCTCCTCTAAAAGGCCACCAAGAGATGAACAATATGAGAGCACATTGTTATGCTAGCCAGAATTGCCCCAAGCAATACCAGCAGTGTGTGATACGGAGCAGAGATAGAGGGGACTCAGTTGTTGGCCATCCAACAACTCCAGTCCACCATAGTAGAGAGAGGGAGACTTTGCGTCAAGGTAGCTCGAAAGTAAAGACATCCTTGCATCGGGACTTGGAGCTCCATAGTTCCAAGGGCCCCTTGGCAAGTGGGTTAAAGTTTCATCCTCATTTCCTACCAGCACTCAATAAGAGGGGACATAAGCGTTGCCGTTTGGATTATTGAAGTTGTTTGACTCTATTTAGAGCTTTTGTTTTATTTGTTTTAGTTTTAGTTTAGTTTTTATGTGTGAATATGCATGTTATTTCTCTATCTAGTATGTTTATGTTTTAGCATGTTCCACTAACTTGCTTGACTCCATCTATTTTCTGCCTGTGACCAATAATTTAAAAGGGAAAAACCACCCCTCTTAAGCAAGTGTGAATCGGTACATTCGTGCACCAAACACACCAACACCCACATATAGATGAGTTGATGGACGAGCTTAGAGGAGCCAAGTACTTCTCCATGATAAACTTGCAATTGGGGTATCATCAAATTCGGGCAAGGGAGCAGGATATCCCGAAGACGGCCTTCAGGTGTCATTACGGCCAGTTTGAGTTTTTGTTGATGCCCGTCGGGCTAACCAACGCACCTGCCACTTTCCAGTCTTGTATGAACCATGTGTTCCGCAGATAGTTACGCAGGCATGTTTTGGTCCTCTTCAGCGATATTTTGATCTATAGCAGGACTTGGGAGGAGCACCTCCAACACTTGGGGGAGGTGTGTGCATCCTAGAAAAGCAACTATACGCCAAGATATCCAAATGCGAGTTTGAACTTACATATAATAGGAGAGGTTGGGTGCAAGTTCACCAAGAGAAGATCAGGGCCATGCTGGATTGGCCTACACCCATGAATGTGACGGAGTTGCGAGGATTCCTGGGCATTTGCACCTACTATCGAAAGTTTGTGCGGGGCTTCTCACAGTTGGTCACTCCCTTGACTGATTTGACAAAGAAGGGGGCATTTGGGTGGACAAAGGAGGCACAAGAGGCTTTTGATCTCCTCAAGCAAGTGATGAGAATATGTCCAGTGTTGGCACTACTAGATTTCACACAGCCCTTTGTATTAGAGTGTGATGCCTCCGGGGAAGGAATAAGGGGTTTTGATGCAGGGGGGACATCCAATTTCTTTTGAGAGTCGGAAGTTGCTTCCCCATGAGCAGTTGTATTCCATTTATGACAAAGAGATGTTGGCGATCATGCATGCGTTGGCCAAGTTTCGAGAATACCTAGTAGGCAAGAGGTTCAAGATGAAGATAGACCACAATGGCCTCAAATTCTTCCTAGAGCAAACTCGGTTGCAGGAGATGGCAGCGAAAATGGGTGAGCAAGATTCAGGCATACGACTTTGACATAGAGTATGTCAAGGGCCAGCAAAATGTGGTGGCAGATGCATTGTGTAGGAGGTCGGCCACCATTTCTCTCATGAGCATTGCCCCGGATTAGAGAGCACAGTTGCTAGTTGAGTATTCCAAGGATCGCCATGCATGCGAGATCCTTGATGGCAGGATACAAGATGACTGGCATAGGGTGATGAGCGAGGTGATCTACTACAAGAAACGGATCTCTTGGTAGTCAGACTCCCAGCTGAGGGAGAAGATTATGCAGGTTGCCCATCACTCTCCAATGGCAGGACACCAAGGGTTCACTAGGACATATCGGACCATTAGAGAGCGCTTTTCATGGAAGGGCCTTAAGGATGACATTTTGAGGCATGTCAAGGAGTGTGACACATGCCAGAGGAACTAGGATGAGCAGACACACCATGTTGGATCACTGCAACCCCTCCCTATTCCTGAGAGGAAGTGGGAGAGTATTATGATGGATTTCAACATAGGGTTGCCCGCAGTGCAGGGAAAGGATTGCATCTATGTGGTGGTCGACAGATTAACCAAGTTTGCCCACTTCTTTGCCATCTCCGCCCGATACTCAGCCTCACAAGTAGCAGAGTTATTTTTCAGAAAGGTGTTATGGCTACATGGTCTTCCAAAGACCATTGTTAGTGACTGGGATAGCAGATTTATGGGTGGGTTCTAGCAGGAGTTGTTCTAGCTTGTGGGAACTGAGCTCACTCCTAGCACCACCTACCACCCATATACCGACGGGCAGACAAAGATTGTGAACAAGTGGATGGAGAGATACTTGCGTAACTATGTGACCAGTCAATAGCGTGCATGGATATGCTGGTTGCATCTTGGCTAGTACTACCACAACCCTACCTACCACATGTCCATAGGTATGTCTCCATTCCGAGCTTTGTACGGTTATGATGCATTGACTTTTGTTGACATGATTTTTGGAGACCACAGATCCCCTGGGGCCAATGATTGGATACAGGAGAGTCAGGATATCCTCAGAGTGATGAGGGCCATCATTAGGTATATTTTAAGGGGTTATAGTGTCATCTTTTTAGCTTATTCACTCTCTCTCACACACATTTAATTACATTTTGTCATATTTTGCTTTGTGAGAATGGTGTAAAAAGGATTGTCTTGTTGGAAATACTGAGAGGGGGGTGAATCAGTATTTCTTTTCAATTGTTAATTTTACCAATTAGATCACTTATATTTACAACACAAAATGAACAATGATGAAGTAAATACTTTTATTAATTTCTTCTTTACAATAAGTAAATTACAATAATGATATAGGGCTCCAACCCTAGATGAAGACTCCAATCTTCCAGGCTCCAACCTGTATTGTGCCAAGCACCGACTTGGTCTTTCCAAGGCTCCAACCTTGTCAATTTGAGGCACCAACCTCTAAGGCTCCAACCCTGTCAATTTGAGGCACCAACCTCTAGGGCTCCAACCCTATCTCTGGTACAGGCTCCGACCTGGTTTCTTGAGGACTCCAATCCTCTAGGGCTCCAGCCCTATCTTCCAAGGCACCAACCTTGTCTCTATGAAGCTCCGACCTCCAGCTTCAATTCGTCAAAATATATTTGGTTATACGTCACGGCTCCCAATGTCTTCTTCAATGAGCCCTGACAATCTTCAGCTATCCCCTCACTTAGTTTCCACATTACTTCATCAATGACAACCTTGTTCTTCACATGAAGGTGTCTCCACTGCTCTTCATGTCACCCAAACACTTGTTTCTTCAACATTACATCATTATGACATCAGCAATGCATCATGGTCTCCAATAATGTCTCCAATAGGCTTCTAGATGACTCTCCAAGGTATGCTCAAGAAGGTCTTCAAGGTACCCTCCAAACAAGTCTTCAAACTCTTCAAAGTGACATCAGAGAGTGCTTCAACTTGGCCCTATTCTGTTCACAAGAGGAGACTCCAGCAAGTTCTGTCTATCAAGCCTAACAAGGCTGCCCAACTTGCAATAAATCTGCCCTATCAAGTCCCACAAATCTGCCCAATCAAGAATGTCTTGAGAAAATTCAGAATTGCCTACAGGGGTTCTTTAGTAGGCTGCTTCAAGGTCTTCCAAAGTGTCTTCAATAAGAAATCTTCAAGCCTGCTACTTCAAAGTGACTCCAAGACTTCTTGCTTCAAATCTTATTCAATTCTGCCCCAACACTAAATCTGCTTCAACAAATTTCTGCAAGAATGCTTCTACAAAAATTCTATTAGATGCTTAAAAACATGTGCTCCAAGGTCTGCAATAATTTTTGTGTATAAGGATATCACCACAAATGACTGTCAAAAATCCTATGAAATATATGCTCCTTAATGCTGCTTTCTAGGAGAGTTTTCAGCCTTCCCTAGGCCTTACGGCACCCTTCCAAATAGTGATACAGGGCCCGACCCTTCTACAAGACAAGGTATAAGCTGTGGCTCCCTTGTTTGCTGCTCCAAACAGCCCTTACACCTGTAATAGACTAGACCCCTGTGTTGTACAAAACAGAGCCTTCCCACACATTACAACACCATAAACCAGGCCTAAAATAACCTCACACCTTGTGTCCTCCTCCTGCAATAATTCAGGCCTGCAATGAGACAAAAACAAAACATAAAACAACCTTCCAAAACTGCCTAAATTTCCTTCAAGGCCTGCAATTGTCTTTCTATGGTGGCCCAGCCCTTTTGTGGATGCAACCTCACCCCAACAGTCCCTATCCGAGCTTCTCCAACAATTCTTAGGTGACTGTTCCAATTAGCACCAAGTTTGAGCTTGAAGCAGCTACAGGTGACTGTAGTTTTCACTGATTTAATTCACCCCAAGTGGGTCTGCAATCCGAGCTGAGGATAATACAAGAATTTTTCCAAACAATAACTCAACATCCTCCTCAACTTTCTGTTTTACTTCTGTACCTCATATGTGAATAGATCACTGAAATTTTTGACTAAAATGAGGGTCTGCCGTCTCTATATATACATATTCTGTTGCTTGAACGAAGGGACACGTCTCTGGAGTAGGCCGACATGGGTAGGCGAGCACAGGTCGGCTAAAGGACAGAATTTTACCTTAAACTTGGAAAATCAATAACTTTCAAACCGCTTGGAGTTTCGGGCTGAGTAATAGCTCATTGGAAAGGCAAAATTATACTCTTCAAGATGGCGTAGGTGTCATTAAGGAATTTTTCCTCTAAGGTAGCCAAAAAAAAAAAATTTAATGTGACTGGTCATTTATTGGTGCAGAATTGGAGGTAGGCAATGTAGACTTCTTCATGGATAGGCTTCCTCTTATCAGGCTTCTTCATCATAGGCTCATGATGTCATTCATGTCATAAAGTCATCAAGTGTTCTTCATGTCATGTCCCCATACATTGTCCATGTCATCAAATGGTCCTCCATCACCCATGTCATCTTAACATCATGTTGGATCCAGTCTTCTTCATCAAGAGTAAGCACATCATCATTAATGGCATCCTTATTAACCAAAAGGCATGACATCATCATTTGGAACCAAGAATCTCAAGAAGATTGACATCTCAGTCAATGTCATATTGACATCAATGACAACCTTAGACCAACAATCTCCCCCTTTGTCATTGATTGCAATATTCTTGCCCTTCAAACATTCTCTCCCCCTTTGACATCAATGGCAAATGGGGTGCCCAAGTACTCCCCCTATCAAGCTACTTCTTTTCTTCATGAATAGTAGTCCTTCATAGGTATGTTACACCCCCTATCATGGTGCTCTTCCTTTTGGCAATGTGGTCCATGATATGTTTGCATTTCTTCATGTGGTGAACCAACTTCTCTTGCCTGCATAAACTCTTCTAGCTCAAGAAAAACTTGCTGCCTTGTGAACATGCGGAAGAAAAACCAGTTCATCGGATGAATAAGGGATCATGTTCTTCAATGAAGTTGTTCCCAAGAGATGATCTATCAAAGGATGACAATTCAAGTGTGACTCATCAAGGTTTTCATAGGGCCCATTCACGGATACCCTTTACAAGAATGGTCAAGAATCACAAGCTCCCCCTAACAGTATGCATAGTCTTCTTCTTGGCAGAAATTCATCATTAAACCTTGTAATATCATATATGCCAATGATGTCTTCATCAAATCAACAACATGTGTTGTTGGTTGGAGTGTTCAAGAGACTTTCAGATCCAATTTGCTTCCTTTTCTGTAATATCCCTAGAATGAAGTTTCAATGGATGTGGAAAAGCATTCTCGAGATGTGAGAGCACAGCTAACGCCTGCTTCTATCTCTGAAAATGTTCAGCAACCAAAAGAAATAACAGCAGCAACCCACTCAACTTCTAGGGCAAAAAAGGTGGGAAAAGTGAGGATTTTGGCCCTAAAATGAGTGGATCAGCAGAATTTAAGTAAGAATAATGACTCAAGGTGGAATATGATAGAATAGGTTAAGAGGGACTTCCATGTCAGACTGCTCAAAAAAAAACGTTTTCTTAGTTAAACAGTTCCTCCTTCCCGACTAGTCAATAGAAACCACGATTTAGAGACTTTGGTATCACGAATTTTCTTTGAAGCAAAGACGTATTTTCTGAAGGTATGAGATGTAAAGCACTATGAATAATCGAATGAAGTTTGAGTACAAGGCATGAGCTTTCGGCCAGGTTAACTGACGTTTATATGAAAACCCCTCAAGATAGAGGTGCGCAAGGCAAAGAAAATAATCCGCAAACCTCTGGCATTTTCTGCGATGGTTGTAGAGACAGATGCATATATAGCCAATAATAATGTATAGCAGCGGAAGAGAGTACAAATCTTGAGGAAACAACCTCTCAAGAGAAGAAATGCAAGCCTCCACAACACATGTACATAAACATGAAAAGCATTGCTATTTCTGCATAAACCCCAGGCTATGAAAAATGCAGTCTAAGACAAAATGCTGCTCCAATACATAGATATGACAGTATATAGCTCAAATACAATAGGGGAGCAAAGCTCTAACTCTTATAAGCAATAAGATCTCAATCCTCCAAGGGATTGGCTGAAATACACAATACGACCAAAATGCCGGAGTTGCTGGGCAGCTATTGCAACTCCAAACTGAAACCAAATAGAGAAGGCTGAATATGATGATCAACTGAAGTAGACCTCCTCCAATAGATCTCCAAAGTGGAAGGCTGATCCTTACACTTGAGATCTTCCCCACAAATCAACCGGCAAACCCTCACAGCAGCTACACCATAAAAATAACGCAGATGCAAAAAGGGACTGCGCAGTAGGGGCAGAATAACTGTTGGCCTGATGCCAAGATCTGCAAATCAGCTCCAAAATCTCCAAATCTGATCCTCCAAAGGAAAGAGAGACTCTCCCTCTGAAAAGCAAGAGAAGGAGGTGGCGTCGTAAAGTCACCACGGCAACACCCTACAACACAGAATTACGCTGCTGCAGCAATAATGTTGTCCTGGAGGATGATACTAAGAAAATAACCTTGCCTGAGCAGGCACTCGAAGTCCCCCGAGGCTAAGGGTGAGATCTCCGCACGGAGACACTCGGTTGCACTAAACAGTGCAGCAGACGGGCTAAACAACCAGCGTGCCAAAGAGAAGACAATATGTCTCACTCAATAATCAATAATCCAAATATCCAAGCATGTGTCAAATGAGGAGGCTCCTCCATATTTTATAGTGTTGGTTTCCCTCCAAAACCAAATGTAGCCTCTCTCTCTCCTCCACATCTTCATCCTTATCCACATTCTTATCCAGAAGCTTGGAGAAACTTCTAGAGTGTACATAGTCCCCCTTCTCCACGTGGTGTTGGGTCACCCCCTCGACTCCCACTTAAGTCACAACGTTGTGCTACTAGGTGGATGTCTTATTTCATAAAAGCGAGTTTAGACCCTCTTTACTCACTTTTTATTTATTTACAAACTATAGGTGGCAAAATAAACATAATAGAATATTTAATTATAACATGTAAATTGAGGATAATTACATTCATGAAAGTTTCTTCTCTAGCTTGGTTATCATAGTTTTAGGGACCCAAGTCAAGTTACAATCAAGAGCCATATGCCCAATTTTATGGCAATTGAAGCATTCCATTTTGCTCATAAATGAGGATGTATGGTTTCTTCTTGCAAAGCTACTTCTAGGTGTAATATCCCAAATGGGAAATAGAAGTAATACAAAGCATATAACAAGACATATAGTGCTAGAAACAAACCATGAAGCAGATACACATGAAATAGAGAGAATGCTAAGCCATTTTATTATACTGAGAAATGGAAATAAGTACAAGAGGTGATCAGAATGATGGCACCTCGACTTGCACCAGGCAAGTGTAGGAATACTCTCAGAATATCAATGGAAATGGCTGCTCTCTGTTGTAACTCCAAGCTGCTGAAGAACTGTTGTGCTGCTGGAAAAAAATGAGTATTTGGGGCTGCTCTCCTACTCAGAAAAATTTGATACTATGGAATCGACCTCTACTCACAATACCCAGAAAAGCCCAGAGAGCGTTTCCGAAATGGTCGACCCCCGAAAATGCCTCCCTTGAGGATCTACGCTATCCTCCCAAAGGCCACATTGGTGCTGAATGCTACTCTCCAAAATATGGTCTCCCACTCTCCCAAATGTCTCCAATAGGCAAGGGTTGGCCCCTTGCTCAATCCTCCGGCCTGAATCCTCCAAAATGGCTCCGATCCGGAGCTCTCCCAAAATGAACTACGTCCCCCTCTCTCAAGACTGCACAGTCCCTCTAAGCTCTGCTCCTCCACGAATGCAACCACCAATCCTCCTGCAAAAATGCTGATGGAATAGCTCACCCGAGCAAGCACTCAAAGTCTCTCGGGGTTGAGGGTGGGATCTCCGCATAGAGACACCCGGTGTACTAAACAGTGCTGCAGACAAGCTAAACAACTAGCGTGCTCCAAGTCGAAATGACAAGCTCAATATGCATAAACATGAATGACCAAATGAGGGGGCTCTCCTCCCTTTTATAACGATGGGCCTCTCTCACCCTAGGCCCCACCATCTCCTACGTGCTCCTTGGCCCACGCCATCCCTCTCAACTGCGTGAGGTAGGTCCCACGCTGCCCACGTGGTCTGCGTCCTTCTCTCCCTGCGCTGTCCACTTGGCCACTAGGCCCCACCTCCTCAAATACGATGTGGACTTAGGAAAACACTTTATCTTAAGTGAATTATTTAATTATTTAATATTTCACTCACTTTATTCATGCTCGAACTATAATAAGGCAAAATTGGTCAAAATTAATATTTCCAATTAGCTATCACTAATTGGGAATATTACAGTCTCACCCGGCAAAATGTTGCTTGACCCCAAGCAACTGTAGTGATGGATGCTGCAAGATCTTCTCACTCTCCCAAGTGACATCCTCATCCGACAAATTCTTCCACCTCACTAAGAATTCCCGGACTGTCCTGCTCTGCAACTGTCTCTCCCTGGTATCAATAATGGCCTCTAGTTGTAGCACCAAGTGCCCCTCATCATCCGTAGGCAGAAGCTCCCCTGTGACTGTCACCTACTGTCCGAGTGCCTTCTTCAGACATGATACGTGAAAGATGTTATGAATCTTGCTGCCCTGGGGTAGCTCCAACCCATAAGCAACCGGCCCAACTCTGCGTATCACCCTGTAAGGCCCATAAAAATGGGGCTTGAGCTTCTCAGCTCCCTTCTGCTTCAGAGTCGATTGTCGGTATGGCTGCAAACATAGGTAGACCAAGTCCCCTACCTCAAAATGTCTCTCCACCCAACCCCTATCGGCATACAGCTTCTGCTGGTTCTGCGCTATAGCCATGTTATCCTTGAGAGCTCGGAGGATGTCTTGACTCTCTTCGATCCAATCCTTGGCTCTCAGAGCCTTGCTGGCACCAAACATCACATCAACAAAAGATAAAGCATGATAACCATATAATGCGTAAAATAGAGACATACCGATGGACATGTGATGTGTGTTGTTGTAGCAGTACTCTCCTAGGTGCAACCACTTCAGCCATGCTCTTTGCTGCCCACTGACATAGTTACGCAAGTATCCCTCCAGCCACTTGTTAACTATCTCTGTTTGCCCATCTGTTTGTGGGTGGTAGCTAGTGCTCGGTGTCAACTCTGTCCCCACCAACCGGAAAAGTTCCTGCCAAAATCCGCCCATGAAGCGGCTATCCCCATCACTGACAATGGTCTTGGGAAGACCATGTAACCTGAAGATGTCCCTGAAGAACAGCTCTGCCACCTGTGCTGCTGTATAATGTGCGGAAATGGCGAAAAAATGTGCATATTTCATTAGTCGATCAACGACGATGAATATACAGTCCTTGCCCTGCACCATGGGCAACCCTGTGATGAAATCCATCGAGATACTCTCCCATTTCCCCTCTAGAATGGGAAGAGGCTGCAACAAACCTGCCGGATGGTTCATCTCCTCCTCGTTGCGCTGACAAACCTCACACTCCCTGACATGCTGGAGTACGTCCTCCTTGAGGCCCTTCCATGAGAACCTCTCCCTGATGGCCCTGTAGGTTTTGGTAAACCCCTGATGGCCAGACAATGGTGAATCGTGTGAAGCCTGCAATATCTTCTTCTTTAGCTGAGAGTCCTCGGTCAAGAAGATCTTGTCCCTGTAGTAGATGATCTCATCCCATCACCCTATATCTGTTATTTGTCACCTGTCGATCCAAAACCTCACAAGCAAACCTGTCCTTGGAGTACTCCACCAATAGTCGAGCCCTCCAATCTGCGTCCAAACTCATAAGAGACAACGTGGCTGGTCTGCGTGAAAGTGCATTAGCCACCACGTTGTTCTTCCCTTTGACATACTCGATGTCAAAGTCGTAGGCTTGGATCTTGCTGACCCACTTCTGCTGCCTCTCCTATAGTTGTTTCTCCTCTAAGAAAAACCTGAGGCTGTTGTGGTCAGTCCTCGCCCTGAACCTGTTACCTACCAGGTACTGCCGAAATTTGGCCAATGCATGCATGATGGCCAGAATCTCCTTGTTGTATATGGCATACAACCGCTCATGTGGAAGGAGCTTCCGGCTCTCAAAAGCTATAGGGTGGCCTCCCTGCATCAACACTGCGCCGATCCCCTCTCCTGATGCATCACACTCCAGAATGAATGGCTGCGTGAAGTTTGGAAATGCTAACACTGGACAACTGCTCATCACCTCCTTGAGCCTGTCAAAGGCTCGCTGCGCTGTGTCTGTCCAACTAAATGCCCCCTTCTTCGTCAAATTTGTAAGGGGTGCAACAAGCTGGGAGAAACTCTTGACGAACTTCCTGTAGTAGGTACAGATACCCACAAACCCCCGAAGTTCCATCACGTTTCTTGGCTCTGGCCAATCCCTGATGGCCCTGATCTTCTCCTCGTGGACCCTCACTCCATCCACCCCTATGATGTGTCCCAAGTATAGCATCTCCGTCAACCCAAACTCGCACTTGGAGAGCTTAGCATAAAACTGCTGCTCCTCCAAAATACGCAACACTGCCTCTATGTGCTGGAGATGCTCCTGCCATGTCCTGCTATATATCAATATGTCATCAAAGAAGACCAACACAAACTTCCTCAGGTGGCTGCGGAAAATGTGGTTCATACATGATTGGAAGGTGGTCGGTGCGTTGGTTAGCCCGAAGGGAATCACCAAGAACTCAAAATGGCCATAGTGGCACCTGAAAGCAGTCTTGGGAATGTCCTGTTCCCTCACGCGAATTTGGTGGTACCCGGATCTCAAATCAATCTTTGAGAAGAACTGTGCCCCTCTCAGCTCATCCATCAGCTCGTCAATCCGTGGAATAGGGTACCTGTTCTTCATGGTCTTTTTGTTCAGGGCCCTGTAATCAATGCACATCCTCAATGTGTCGTCCTTATTCTTCACCAACACTACCGAAGAAGCGAAAGGACTGGTGCTAGGTCGAATGTGTCCAAGAGCTAACAGCTCGCAGATAGCCCGCTCGATCTCGTCCCGATAGGCCTTGGGGTGCCTATAGGGTGTGGTAATGACAACCTGTATGCCCTGCTCTAGCTCAATCGTATGCTCAAATCCCCGATCTGGTGGTTGTCCTGGTGGTATCTCCCCAAACACCATGGGATACCTGTCAAGGATAGTGCCGCCATCTCACGGATGTGTTAATACTTGCATTGGTCCACATATACGATGCACGCAGCTCACGCCTCTATGTCTCCCTTTCGAATGCCGCACCGTCCGATTGAGTTGAAGCGTATGCAGGGTGGGTAAGTATGCATGCCCCGTATCTTCTCGTGCTTCCCAATCTTCTTGTCATCCCACTCCATCTCCAAGGCCTCCCAATCTGTGGTGACCTTCCCTAGAGTGATCAGCCACTATACCCCTAATACCACATTGGTATCCGGTATGTTAACCACGAAAAAGTGGTCGGTCACTGTGTAGGTGCCCATCATCACTGCCAGCACTGGGACATATCTGGCACACTGCATAGTCTGATCTCCTGGGACTAACACTGAAAACCCTTGAAGCTCCCTGTCTGTATACCTCTCTGCTCTACCATCTGTGCATCGATAAGTTGTGGGTTGCCCCACTGTCCACCAGTACTGATACTCCCTGCCCCCGCATTGTACCTCGGACACGCAGCGTCAGATACTTGGGAACTCCTCGCAATGCTGCAAGGGCCCCTCCGGTAGGTGCAAAGGCTGCACCTCCTGCTCTTGGTGGTGGAGGTGGAAAATGATCATGCGTTGCATGGCTGCCCCTTGCCTCCATGTCATCATACTCATCTTCTTCCCCACTGCTCTCGGAGAATACCTCGATAAAATGTGCTTTTCCAGAAGCACACATGTGTCCTAGTGCCCACGACTCCTGATAGGTTAAACACAACCTCTTCTTCTTCAACTCCCTCCTGGCATCATCATCCAACTGTCCTCTACCCTGATTCCTCCTAGGAGGCGGAGTCCTCACATCCTTCCCCTTAGGCTGGAAAGCCTGTCTTTGGGGGTAAGGCGTCCTGGTCCTGGGTAAGGCATCCTGCAAGTCTCGGGTCCTGCCAACTGCGTCATGGAGTGTGGTTGGTCTAGTGGATTTGACCAATCCTCGAAGCGGCTCTGCTAGCCTATCAATGAACATGTAAATCATCCGTGATGCGGATAGATCTGACACCATCACCGAAAGTCTCAGGAAATCTGAGATATATGTGTCCGGACTCCCGGTCTGTTTAAGCCTCGTCAGCTCAACAAAGTGCTCCTTCGGATCCTTCCGATCAAACCTCTCTATCAAGCTCCAGGTGAACTCGGCATATGCTGTCACTGTCGAATGCCCGAGTGTAACCATCCCGTGGAACCACCAATCTTGGGCCTCGCCATCCAGATGCAGCGCTGCCACCTTGATGGCCTTCGTCTCCGACATCTGGTTGAGCTGGAAGTAGATGTCCAGCTTCTCCACCCAAGCCTTTGCCGAACTGTTTGATGAGCCATCAAACATAGGCAAATGGAACCTGCTCATCGTACGTTGAGTGTCTCCCTCGTGATAATTCCGGTGTCCCTTGTGATGGTCGCGGGGTCTGCTGTCCCGCTGGAGCTGGACAAAATCTCGAAATGAAAGGGCATCCCTGAACTCCTGCCCGTATGCCTAGTACTCAACAAAGTAATCACCCATGTGGCCAGGCTCCGGCTCCTTCTGCGCTCCTGCCCCTGTGTCTGCAACCAAAAAAGTGGGCATAGTGGAATGTGTGGGTGCATGTGATGCCATGTGCTGAGTGGCATCGTGCTCCTGCAAATGGTGGGATGTGCTTGATCCCTCACCAATCTAGAAACCCCTTGGGGCTTCACGCTGTCTAGCCTCTACAACAGTGAATCTCTGTCCCATCACCTCAATCTGCCTTGACAGATCCTGTACTGACTTGAGGAGCATTTCCCCAAACTTCTTCACATCACTATCATCTGGCATCGGTTCCTCCTGCTCTGCGTCCACTACTGGAACGCAATCACCCTCTCCGTAGGTGATTTTCAACCTACGTTCTTGGTCACGGTACTTCCTACCCCTGTAGCAAATATACGGCTTCTCTCCCGGTGTCATAGACAATTTGCCCACAGGCTGAGCCAGGTTTATGAGCTCTGATACCACTGTAATATCCCGAAGGGGAAATAGACAGTAATACAAAGCATACAACAAGATATAAAATGCTAGAAACAGATCATGAAGTAGATACACATGAAATAGAGAGAATGCTAAGCCATTTTATTATACTGAGAAATAGAAATGAGTACAAGAGGTAATCAAAATGATGGCACCTCGACTTGCACTAGGCAAGTGTAGGAATACTCTCAAAATATCAATGGAAATGGCTGCTCTCTGCTCTGTGTCCAAGCTGCTGGAATACTGCCGTGCTGCTGCTACCGCTGGAACAAAATGAGTATTTGGGGCTGCTCCCCTACTCGGAAAAATCTGATACTCTGGAATCGACCTCTACTCACAATACCCAGAAAAGCCCAGAGAGCATTTCTAAAATGGTCGACCCCCGAAAATGCCTCCCTTGAGGATCTACGCTATCCTCCCAAGGGCCATGCTGGTGCTGAATGCTATCCTCCAAAATATGGCCTCCCTCTCTGGAAAATGTCTCCAATAGGCAAGGGCTGGCCCCTTGCTCAATCCTCTGGATTGAATCCTCCAAAATGGCACCAATCCGGAGCTCCCCCAAGATGAACTGCATCCTCCCTCTCAAGACTGCGCAGTCCCTAAATGCTCTGCTCCTCCATGAATGCAACCACCGATCCTCCTGCAAAATGCTGATGGAAATACCTCACTCGAGCAAGCACTCGAAGTCTCCCGGGGCTGAGGGTGGGATCTCCGAATGGAGACACCCGATGTACTGAACAGTATTGCAAACAAGCTAAACAGCCAGCGTGCTCCAAGTCGAAATGACTAGCTCAATATGTATAAACATGAATGATCAAATGAGGGGGATCTGCTCCCTTTTATAACGATGGGCCTCTCTCACCCTAGGCCCCACCACCTCCACGTGCTTCTTGGCCCACGCTGTCCCTCTCATCTGCGTGAGGTAGGCCCCACGCTGCCCACGTGGACTGTGTCCTCCTTTCCCTGCGCTGTCCACTTGGCCACTAGGCCCCACTCCCTTAATTTCGATGTGGAATTTAGGAAAGTGCTTTATCCTAAGTGAGTTAATTAATATTTTTCTCACTGTATTCATGCTCCAACTATAATAAGACAAAATTGGTCAAAATAAATATTTCCAATTAGCTATCGCTAATTTGGAATATTACAATAGATCTGATGGAACCCTCTAGAAGCTCCTATTTTATTATTATTTTAACCATTGAGCACATTTCCCTCAATTAAAATATCATTTTAATGTGGGAAGTTAGTAAATTAGACACCATGCCTCCTCAGACCACTAAAACACCCTTCTAACTATCACATCCTATAGATATTCTTGTTTTGGTTCCAACGAGCTATTACACTAAGGTGTTTTGTCAAGTATTCCTCCCGGAATGCCACCTTAAGTGTAATTAATTGAGTCAGAGCCATTAAAATTTAAAAACCTATTTTTTTGAAATTTGTCGGAATGCATTGGAACGAAAGGCAAATTGTGTGAATGATGGAATATACCAAACGAATGCCATCGAACCTCATAGAAACTCTTCAAAACCCCTCCAAAAGCCCTTGGGCCCACTGATGACGCTAACCTGCACCCGTGACTTGTCTGTGCCCAACTTTGAAAGTCCATCCTAACCATGTCATAAGGAACACCAAAAAAAGGAACATCACAAATTACTATAGAGGAATCCGCATCTTTTCAGATTCTAAGTGACAAAGAATCTTGTGTATCTTCTCACATGAACTCACATAACTTTCCACAGGAACTCACATATCTATCCACAGAACTTGCATAACTTTCCACACGAACTCGCATATCTATCCATGAAACTTCAACAAATGCATGCTAAAATGAAGGAGAATAGGCGCCAATATATACTTGTTTGCTAATGTGAAGGGTCACATTTGTTGATTAGGCTGACTTGGTCTTATGGAGGTCAATTTGACTAAACAAAAATTCTTGTCCTTTTTCTTACAGAGTCCAAATGGACATTGACTGAAATTTAATTCTTTGACTAAATCAAAACCTAAGTTGTACGAAACGGGGAAACGGAAACAAGTTTCTGAAACGGGGTACGCTACGAAATGCGACCTCCCCAAATTTTAGAAACGGGGAAACGCAATATATATATATATATATATATATATATATATATATATATATATATATATATATATATATATATATATATATTAGAATTTAGGACATTTAAGTAATGTTATGTGAAATCGTAAAACATACATGAGAAATTATAATTTATTACATTCAAAGCATCCAAAAGACACTTTCAACAATTAAAAAAATAATAAAACACACGCAAACCCCCCAAAAAAACAAACAAGTTAAATCGACGGAAATGCAGCCGTATGGCCTAGAAACACGTTCCCCCAACAAGAAACGGCCCAGTATGGCCGGAAACACGTTTCCAGGCTGTATGGTACGGTGAAACGCATTTCCATTTCGCTTCTTTGCTGAAACGAGGGCTGGACCCACGTTTCCTGTAACATAGATCAAAACCTAGAAGCATGAAGA
Source organism: Pinus albicaulis (assembly GCA_034641835.2). Classification (NCBI taxonomy): domain Eukaryota; kingdom Viridiplantae; phylum Streptophyta; class Pinopsida; order Pinales; family Pinaceae; genus Pinus; species Pinus albicaulis. The sequence goes on from JAXQQM020060772.1 coordinate 34,025, forward strand.
ACATGCTTAACTAAAGAAATTATAATAATATAAATATTTTTCTTCTTTTTTGCTTTTGTTACAAGTACAAAAATAAATATGAAGACCGAACCTAGTTACTTTTCCAACAAAAGAACCCACAAGCTCTTGCATAGTTGCAATGTTTAACAAAATGAGGTCTTGTGAGTTCTATAAAATGTAGTTACAATATTCTCATTTGCAAAAATGTTAACATGAAAACCTAAGTATTGATGGGTAACAGAGTTCGACCTAAAGGCCCTTTCACTTGACCCTTGGATAGTCTTATGCTTGGTTGTATATTATTTGTGTACCATATTTTCTGTTAATATAAGCAACATTTCAAGAAACAAAAAATGTATTGATGCCTAGTTAAAGCACGTTCATTCATATATTTTCCATATAATTTGTCCACTGTTCACATTAGTTAAAGCGCATTCATTCATCTATTTTCCATATAATTTGTCCACTGTTCACATTGGCTAAAGCAAATTCATTCATCTATTTAACATATAATTTGTCCACTGATTTGACCTAGGAAAAAGACATCCTCAACCTTACATGATAGGAGCTGATGTGGCTGAGCATTACAAAGCTGTAGTATGTGAACCAAAATCACATTTGGGTTCTGTCAGAAGACGTGATAAGGCTGAGCATTACAAAGGTGTAGCATATGAACCAAAATCACTATTTGGGTTCTGCCAGAAGACGTGATGGCATTTCCAACATTTTAGTGCACCAATTTGACTAAATTACCACGTGAACAAAAATAACATTTGGGTTCTTTCAGAAGACGTGATAAGGCTGAGCATTACAAAGCCGTAGCATATGAACCAAAATCATTATTTGGGTTCTTCCAGAAGACATGATGGCATTTCCTACTCTTTAGTGCACCAGTTTGACTAAATTACATCTTTTGGCAGCCTTAGTTCACTTGGTTTCCCATTTTTCTGAGAAGATTTTTGAAAAGGGCTCCTGCACAGCATTAAAAAAAAATACTCAGGATCAAATATTAAGAACTTTCAGGAGCCCTGAAGCATGGGCAGATGCTAACCTGATACACATTTGTGTTTGTCTTTTTCTTCAGATCATCTATTGTATTATAAATTGCACATTGCAGATCAATTTCAGGCCTTTTGGCTGTCTTTAGGAATGATATATCTGCCACCATTTGAGTGAACTTTATATAAACGATTCAGAAAGAAAGAATAGTTTAACTTAATTGAGTGAACAAAACTGTAGTTAACTTACAGTAATTTATGTAGCAAATGGGATCAATATCTTGTATGTTGGCAAGAGCATGGAAAAACCTGATATGCATGAAGAAGCCACTGGTATGTTTAAGTGCAGAAAGTTAAGAATCAAATGAAACATGCATCCAACTTCTTTTTAGGCAATTAAGATGCACTGGGAATCTAGTCTTTCGAGCTCAATCAGAGTTAATTGCATCATGGTGTAGCAAAGGATGTGTATAATGCAAGTTATGACAAATTTTCATGTCTGCTTACCTGACATATGCAACTGCACTCTTTTCATCAGATATATGTATCTTTTCAATTACTGCTGCTTGAATTTTTTTCCAGTCAAATAATCTCAGCATTGTTATGGAATGCACAGCCAATTTTCATATAACTGATTAAAAGGGTTAAACTGGGAATAAGGATACACTGAAGAAGACACAGACGCTATACATTGAAGCAAGGAGTTCTTCGAGCTGCTACATATAAGATGATTGTTGGTGCACTGCTTTATGCCCATTGCATTAGGTATCAATAATGTAGGGCTCATAAAATCACCAGACCAATATTTGTCAGAATAAAGATTAGTTCAAGTTAGGATATTCATGTAAAATCCAGATAGTGGACTCTTTAGTATCAGTAACTTATTATGAAGCTGCAGTGAAACTGAATTAATGACACAAAAGAACCTTTTCCAGCAGAGATGATTCAACAACTTCCATCCTCATTGATGACTTCCCAATGCTTGCCACAATGACATGTTCCCATACATCCAACATGTTTGTATGTCTGGCATTGTGGCCACTTATAGAAAGTAGCACTGCATCTACTGCCACAGAACAATGTGCTGGGGCAAATGAATACAGGGAGATAAAAGCGTGTCATCATAAATAATTAAAATGCAATAACAATGCATTACAAAATATTTAACTCTTATAGGGATGTAAATTAAAGAAAATAAATTGAAATAATGTTCCTTGAAAGGTCAAAGACAATTTAGTATTTACTGAAGATGGATGGTAAGAAACTAGTGCCAGTACATTTTAAAACAATGGCATTGGCTTAAATAACATACAACAAATAACCAATTTAATGAAAAAAATAAACCTTTTGACCAGGCTTGTGATTAGAAATCCTGTAAATCTGTCTTGTTTTCATGGGATATAAAAAAAAAAGTCAACTGAATCGCAGCAAGCCCTTTAAACTGTTACTTAAAAATTAAGTATAAAAAATGCAAGCATTTTGAAAAGGAGTATAAAATCTTGCAATAGAGATCCTACGATCTGTTTTATCTAGATTTGAAATCAAAATAGATTCGACTGAATTTCAGAGTAAAACAGTAACAGAAAGACCGCAGGAATTGTGGGATCTATAGCTAACTGCTTGTTCAAAGTACAAATGTGATATTCTTACCAAGAACTCTTTTGTTTTCTTGTGTGGCTGTGATAAACATGTGCTGTAGAGCAGAGATTACAACAGGTTTACATTTATTGTCCTGACATGTTTCAAGCAATGTCCGTATTGCCAAGTCATTGATGAATGAGCTGATACATTACACATGAAAGTAGATAGCCTCAGCACTCATTTCAAAGCAGGATTTATATGTTAGAAACTCAAACTATGCATTTGCATTGGTGATTAGGTAAACTAAATATTAGTGATTGTGCACAAGATTCCCACTAAGTTATTGAGCCAAATCCCAGCATTTATTCTATGAATCTCATTGAAAGTTACAGATATAATCTCAGTGAATGCTAAAAAAATATTCAGAAGTGATGGTATAAATACATAAAAGTCTGCAATTAATAATATAAAGCCATTGAATTCCTGCATTTATTAATTTATTTACAGCTACCAAATCTGACAACCTAGTGGGCCTTTTTTAATGAGGCCAAATCACATTTATTTCATGCTAACTACCTAATGGTCCTTATTTAATAATGAATAACATTGTGAAATTAGTCCATGTTAGATTAAATGGTTACCATACTCATCCTATAGCGACGCTTATTTCGTATGCTATTGGCCCATTAATGCAGTGGCAGATACACTGTCCACCGTTAGATTTAAACAATTTTAAATCTAATGGTGGACAGTGTATCTGCCACCGCATTAATGGGCTGATAGCATAGAAAATAATGTTCGCCCTCATCCTATTCTGTAATATCCCTTTATAATTATTTTATAAATTTTGATAACTTTTCTCTTCAGATTTCTTCAAGAAATTTCCACACAATTTCACAGAAAAATGCCAGAGAAAATTATTTTTTCTAATCAAAATAGATCAACCAGAGGCAAATATATGCAGCAATAAGTGCAGCCAGTTATTTTATTAATCATAACAAGAAAAGCACAAGCTGACAACTTTTTCTAAATACCAAATCGATTTATTGGAAACCTGGCTGATGGTGATACGAGCTGCTGCAAAATTCTGGACTCTTGGACACTGCTGCAATTTGATCTTCCTTGCTTCATTAAGTACCAATGGAGAACCTGAAATGGTTCTCCCTCTTGACTAGCTAGGGTGGGTGTCTCACCACCGAAACTAGTTTTCTGCAATATCTCTAGGGAGGATAGTCTCACCCCTAAAGATCTACACTAGAGTTACCAACCCCCATACAAAGCTCAATGAGCCCACAAATTCAATTAACCAAATAATCCACACATATCCTTGAATAAAATCCTGCTTCTCTTTTTATTACAGTGGCTTATTGGAATAACATTGGTCATCCGAATACCATGGGTCACCTTTTCTCTTAGTAAAGTGACTTTATAATATAGTCTTTTCTTAGTCACTTTTAATTAATCAATTCTCTCATAGCCCGCAATTAATTTTAATTTGTAGCCTAGACTACTAAGATGCTCTCTGTCCCAATGCCTGAAAAAGGGACATTACAGTCCTCCCTTCTCGAAATTGCTTGACCCCAGGCAATTCCAACATCAATACGAGGATCTCACACCATTCTGCAGAGTGCTTCCTTAAGCAATTGTTGTATCATCTCAACCCTTCCACACTTTGCCATATCATAAAGATGTAGGTCCTGCTCCCCCAAAATTCCTGCTAAGATTGAAGATTGTTGCTCCTGATGAAGACCTGTGATAAACCAATCATGTTGCTCCATAAGGGACTGTTGACAAGTGAGAATTCCTGTGGGCACAATACTTTAGTTAGATCAACATCCAAGGGAGTTACATGTTGCCACGTGCTTCCATATGCTACCATTAGACCTGCTAACAATTCCCTGGTCATGCTTCCCTGAAGCTTCTGCTGCTCCAATTTGATATAGGTGTAGACTAGAAATTTGCTATCAGGGAGTTGAGCTCTCATTTTACTACATTCATCTTCCAAACTAACCATTGTTTGTAGAAGCTCTAACCTCCGGTGCTCACTGACACACCTATTCTTGGAGTACCCCCCCAACAAGTGGGACATCCACCCAACAAAATTGTATGCTGCTAGAGCCATGACACTTTCTTTTTCCTCCCAGTTGTGCTTTCCCACTTGATCAAGCCCTACCATATGATGGAATGATCCACCTGGATCCCACTACCAGATAGGGTGGTCAAGCCCTGCCATAAGACAAGATGACCCACCTAGATCCCATTGCCAAATAGGGAATCTATCATGCCCAATGTCTAAACACTCCAACTGCGTTGTACCCCTAGCTAGAAGTATTCTCCCATAAATTTTCCATTTGATAGGGTACCATCTCATAATCTCCCTCCATTCTAACTGTCGGGGACCTCAGTCACAGTAGATGTCAACTGCGACCGTAACACCTCTTCAGCCCATGACTTCCCAGAGAGTGTCTCTCCCACCAGTCACTAGCAATCCCTAAAATGGACCACCATGCTAACACTATGCTACTTTGATTGTAATTGAGATGCTAGTATGCCATAATTCTAACTCTTGATTTTGCATCCCAATATACTTGCCATCCTGCTCCAACGACCTGCAAGATTGGATTCCTAATTCATCGCACCATCCATCCATCCCATACTTATGTGTCATCACCTTCTCTCTATGTGGGCCGAGAAATAATGTGCAAGGTTGCTTATTACTCACATCTCTACTCCCACGCAATTGTGAACTCAATGTGCTACAAGCCTTGCTTAAGTACTTCTCAAGAGGGCTATTGTACGTTTCAGTCTACCAACTATGTAATTCCATCATTCTTCAGCATAATAATGTGTAGAGGAAGCAATCATGGGATTTGAGTTACTCCTTTCGTCAACCTATCTTTACCATCCCTCTTGTGTGCCTTTTTCTTTAATTTTTTTTTCTTGTATAGCTTAGCCTCCAAGCTTGATTTATGTATTTATAACCCTATAAGATGAAGTAGTTTATCATCCATCAGAATTGGGATTTAAAATTCCTTTTCTTTTGATTTTCTCATGCATTAACCAAAAACTGGGTGAGTGTTAACGAGTGGGGTAGAGCCCAAGCTAGGCTTTTGTCCATGCATTTTCTTTAATCCCAGCCAATATTTGCATTTTATCTTTATGTCTCATGCTTTTTATTTTCTTTCTATTGCATCAACCTCTAAGGGCAATGTTTTCAAGCCCCTACTCAAGAATGAGAAAATCAAGGAACCAATGCTAGTGATAGATAACAATCAGCCCAAAGATTGGGACATGAATCCAGGTAAAGATAGAAAGTGACAAGTCTGGATTAACAAGGGTTCACAACATCAATCAGTTCCTCTAATTTGTGCCCCTTCTACAAAGAAAGGCCTCAAACAAGGTCACATTGGATAGGCTCAATGGGTAGCCACCAAGGCAAAGCATAGGAACAAGAATACAACTGAAAGATCAATAATCCAATTCAACCTATGATTCATACTAATATGCTCTTAAACATTAATGAAAGCACTTGATGACAACCATGATTGATGTACCTTATAATGGATGACCCACCTTCATCTAATAAGTAGGCTAGATGTCACAAAGCACTGACTAGATCATAATTGGGGACCCTTTGACATTGACTATCTGTAGATTACATAGGGTTATTGGTTGGAAAGCTAAACAAAAATGGAGAAAAGTTTTTTTCTAGGGTGTCACCCACTTGGGTGGGTAGCAGATCTTATATATTAATAATTAACATTGTGGACCTAGTCCACATTACATTAAATGGCCACCATTCTTATCTTATTCTTAACTCAAATGGGCACATAAGCCCTTATGACAACCCTAGGGTGGATCCCAACACAACATATTGATTTTATATACAATTCATTTGATTTATGCATAAAAACTAAGCTCAAAACTTTAGAAATTTTAGATTCATCACAAACAATCCATCTTAATTCACCCCCTATGCATGCATCACAACATAAAAAAATGAACAAAACAAGATACATTATAGGTTTATATTTATCTTCATAACAATCTACACAATGAAATCACATATAGGAGCAATTTTCTATCTGGCCTTATGATACCATTGTGAACACCATCCTTGAGCTAGTATAGGCAACTAGGATAAGAAACTTCCTATTGGTTTTCTCACTCAAATCACACTATGAACACCATCCTTGAGCTAGGATATGAGGGAAGTAAGATAAGGAACTTCCTTTTGGTTTTCTCTTTCAAAACACACCCTAACAATGTCACATGATCTAGTTTGAATTGTTGAGATTTTGGGTAGCATCAGATGTGTTCTAAATCTGAAACTTTGTGGAGGGGCTAGAACACATGAGATATCCAATACCCAAAAATTGTTTGGAGAAATTCCACTTGGTGTAAAAGTTATTCAAATAATTAAATTTTTTAATTGGGACCCCAAGTCTAACTTAGGGAAACTAAAAAAATAAAGTGAATTAATTTACACATGTGGGTGAGAATGTTCTAAGTGACATGGATCGAGTTTTTTTCTAATCTGAGCCGTTGATTAGAGATTAGATCACGTTCGTTGATTTCTCAACGAGAAAAGTATTAAAGGAAAGCTCGGGGTCAGTTGGAGAATACACACATTGCAGTAGCACTTAAGCTAAGTCGAAATTCAGGGGTGCGGTTTGCTGAGAATTTTCGAGTGAGCTTGCAGTGCTGGTGAGAGGAAAATCGGCGAGGGATTACACTGATCCGATGCCAAGAATACATAATCAAAGAGGCAGATACGTACCGGGCAGCGCAAAGGCCAGAACGAGGGACGTAGAGGCAACGCAGGGGCTGACGTAGAGGCAGCGCAGGGGCTGACGCAGACCCTTCCGAGTGATGCAAAGGCAACGTTGAGCCCTTCAGGGTGACACAGGGGCAGTGTGAGGCTTCAGGGGCTGACACAGAGGCTGGAGAGACAACGTCGAGGTTTCAATAGGCCAGAAAGGGCTCGTATTCAGTAATTCCCTTGAGGGTTTGAATCGACCATATTTTCTGTCTCCGAGTGATAAGGTATAATTGCCGTGAAATTCTCTGTCGGGAAAACCACTACTGGTGCCCATGATGTATTCAGATTCTGCTTAATAATAAAACCCTCTAAGAGTTGTTGCACAGGTTTTCCCGCATTGGGTTTTTCCGGGGACATTTGTCTGAAACACCATGTGTGTCCTCTGTCATATGTTCGCTATGTTTTAGTAAATGATCTATATGTATGTGTAGGCTGTAGTTGTGTTTACTTTGATGTTTTTTTGAATATTTCAGTTAAATAACTTGTTAGATAATAAAACAAGTAGGAGAAGTAAACCAATATACTGCAGTAGGGTTTTTGTATTCAGAAATTTTCACATGGCATCAGAGTGAATGTAGATCAAGCTGAAGCCATCAGCATAAGGCTGAAAATCTTTTTGCTGCAGGAGGGCAACTGAAGCTGCACAGAATCAATAGGAGGGAGCGCAACACTAGAGGGACAGTGCAGGCCATGCAAGGGTGACGTGGAGGTTGACGCAGGCCCAGAGGGGTGACACATTGCCTGTCAAGCTCACGCTAGGTTGACACAGGCCCTACAGGGTGACGCAGTCCAAGAGGGGGTGACGCTGTGCCAGTTGTCGTGGCTAGAAGTGAAGTTCTTGCTCTTCAAAGTTGCTGGTGGGGCATTGGTTCTGTCGGTGCAGAACAATGCCTAACAAAGTTGACAAAGTGAGGGGAAACAATCCCTCAGCAGATTTTCTTGCTAAGAAATCTGAGATTCGCTCAAGAGGAGTGATCATAAAGGGTTTATTTGACAAAATTGGTGAAGGATTTCTGGGAGGGAAGTCATTTGTCAAGGGGAGCATATACTCTAGAGGGTTTCTATCACCAAGAAACCCAGATCCGATCTTTTGTTCAGTGTAGTAGCAGTAGAAGGGAGAAGAGAACTTGCTTCGACAGTTTGAGCAGAGTTGGCCCTGTCATCGCTTGCCGCCTACACCTACCTACAGTTAGTGGGAAAAGCCTTCAACCCCACAGGTGTGGTTGGTGGCAAGGAACTCAGAGAAGGGGCTGTCACCTATTCCCAACTCTCTTCGTTTAAGCTATCTCCTAGGTTAGCTAAGGGGGGTGGTCCCTAAAGGAAAACTAAGTTAAAGATGTGAGATTTCTAGGAGAATTGATTAGAAGGAATTACTTATCAAAGATGACTCGATTCCAATATGTAAACAAGCATATAAGTATATGAGCAATATTCAATGACGTGTTCAAAATATAGACCTTGGAGATTGTAGATCCGAAAGTGTATATTTCCAGCATCTCGGCTCCCCGTAGGCCGTATCCGGAGGGGCAGCACTCAGATCCAGCCTGGGGAGATTGCGTATCCGAGGAGATATTGGCGCATCCAGCCCCCAGATCCGAAGAGACAACATCGCATCCACTGAGGTCGCGTATCCGAGGAGATATCGCGCATCTAAAGATAGATCCGAAGAGCTAAGGAAGAGATCTTAGCCTTGTGGGACGGCAGACCGGAGAGATAGTAGCGCATCCGCCCTTGTATGACTCGCATCCCAGCAGATTCCGGGCAGAGAGGACGCAGATCCAGTCAGGGAGGACGCAGATCCGATGAGTAGGGTCTTTATGTGGGGTTCTGGCAGCATTTTTCAGTGTTTTCAGCCTTGAGGAGTTGGTCATCTCATCTGGAGGATTTGTGGGTAGATCCAGCCCTTTTGCCAGCATATTTCTTGAGCTTCCGAGCTGTTCCTGAAGGCACAGCGTTTTTGTAGGAGGAGGGTTTCTGGGGGCGATTTTCGGAGGTGGTCCATTTGCTTCACGGTTTCTGGGTTTTGTCCGGAGCAGCGAGTATAGGTGATCTGTAGATTTTTAGATCATTCCGGCAAGGGGATCAACCCCTAGCTTCAGTTCACTCCAGCAGCAGCAGTTTACGGCAGTTTCTTCCAGCAGCTGGGATGCAGTTTCTGTAGTAGCCATTTCCTATTTTCTGAGAGGATTCTTCACTTGCCTTGAGCAAGGATAGGTGCCTTCATTCTGATTTTCTTGTACTCCTCTCTATGTACTTTCAGATTAATAAAATGGCTCAGTTTTCTGGCATTCTATGTGTAATTGTTCCATGATCTGGTTCAGCATTGTATTTTCTATATCTGTCTGGCATATTTCTGTTTATTACTGGTTATTTCCTCTTTGGGGATATTACAGTGGTATCAGAGCATAATTCTGGCTCAGCCTGTGGTCTATGACATCAGAAAATAGATCATACAGAGCAATAGCAGTTGCAATTCCAGAAACGCAGTTGGAAAAAGGGCCAAAATAAAAAAGGTCAAATTTTGGAATTTGGAATTAGGAAAAACGTTTTCTGGGTTTTTCTGGGTTTTGGACGAGGATCACTTTCCCAAATTCCTGGAATTTTCTGAATAGTTTTCAGTGGGTAAATCGGAGGTTGAAGTTAAGCAGCAGTATGGTTTTGCAGCAGCCGTGCAGTTTCTGAGGAGTCTGTAGACACATAGCAGAAAGAGCTGATGGCAGGTGATGTGGATAAGAGGAGATTTAGGGAGACAGATCAGCGGAATCCAATGGAGGCCATGTTTGCAAAGTGGACTGAGAAGATGGATGCATTCATGCAGGATGTAAAGAAGATTGCAGAGGGGACGCAGAGAGAACCCCCTAAGGTTTTCCAGGTGGGGGAAGGATCGGGCGTGTCTAGTTGCATACCGGATGCTATTTCCATCGTGACAGCACAGAGGGTCGATTCCACACCCACGCGACCTACCATGCCTACCTTTCCAGTAGAGGAAGAGGAGCAAATAGCACCAAGAGATGGGGATCTAGCTCAACATGCGACTCTGTTTGCGGATTGGCGGAGCATGGGGCAGGAATTCATGGATGCTTTCCCTTTCAATCAATATATCCAGTTCAGATGTGGCGGCAAGACTTATGAGCAGGAGCGACACAAGGGACGTGGCTCCCACCGTGATAGTCACCGTGCAGCGAGCAGATTCCATTTACCGACATTTGACAGGTCATCCAGGCGCTCAGGAAGAGCTTGGGTGGACAAGTTGGATACCTCTTTTCAGCTTGACCGAGTATCGGAGAGGAAAACCATTAAAATGGTTACCTCGCACTTGGAGGATGAGGACACACAGGATTGCAGGGAGTTCGAGGATACACCTAGTGTGACACAGGACTCACCATCATTAGGGCCCTCCTTGACCGTGCCGGTTGATATCGTAGTGGAGGAGATAGAGCCTACTCCGGTAGAGCCATCCAGTGAGGTGATGACTGGAGCCGTGTCCGAGTCTTCGGATGGTAGCAGCACACAACAGATGGGTGAGGTGTCAGGAGATGTATCCACCCTCGATGAGGTAACGGCAGGTACAAAGATATTGGATGATGGTCGCAGACAGCAGTATCATCAGCTTCGAACGGACTTTCGAGTTTTGAGGGAGAAGGCCGCGTTGGTACGGGAGACCATTTTGTTGCAGGACCAGGAGCTGGAGGGTATGAGAGCGACTTGTGCCAAGTCAGCGGCCAAGTTGGTCCACATTGGGGAACAGCTGGATTCCCTGATGGTACAACCAGAGGGCACATTGCAGCATCAGATCATTCCCCGTCAGGTATGCATGGATGGGACTAGCAGAGTTGTTGGGACATCTCTTCCCATTGAAGAGAGAGAGGCAGAGCCACCTAGTCAGGTCCCAGATGTTGACTTGGATAGTGGTATGAGACGATCAGAGTTGCACAGGATACAACAGCCACGTGTTGAGGTTGGATGGCGAGAGGTTTTGAGTTGGTGCTCGGTGGAGCAGGCTATGGAGGAAGGGGAGGTCTCAAGGAGAGATCTCACTGGAGATGCACTTCGACACACCATGGGGTGCAATGACTTTCTTCCCTTCTCACAAGAGCAAATAGAAGATGGTGGACATCTTCGGATGGATAACATCTCTCATGCTTGTGTTGGACACCCCTTGAGCCATACACATCATGATGGGAGGTTTTTACCTACCACCTATTTGATTCTTGATAGGGTCTCATTGATCCTTGAGGAGTTCATATTTCAAAACCCCATGAAGTGCAAGATCAGCAATCTGATTTGGGAGGATGGTAGCCCTCATGGGAGGAGTACCAGGATGAGGAGAAGGAGGCATCCACAATGTATTGAGTGGATGTGGTTGATGAGCAAGGAGCTAGGAGGCTATTTGCAGATTTATGACACCAGGCAGCAGGAGGCTTGGCTGCGCTGGTTACTCTTGAAAGAGTTTGGCCATCACTTGGCAAACTCTCTTCCTAAGAGTAGGAGGATGGGGGAAAGATGGATGGATACTTGCATCATTGAGCAGCATAGAGTATGGATGCATGGTGTTGATATGTTACTCATATCATTCATTGTGTCTTCATCACATGAGTTGTTTGATGGAGGTATGGAGAGGCAACACAATGTCTTGTTGCTTGGTTTGTTCCTAGGAGAGCAAGGGCAGATTTTCTCTCACACTTTGTATGATGTTACAGGAAGAGGGGATGGCACTATCTCCTTGGTCTTTGATGATGATTGGGAAGGACTTCCATCTTGGAAGGTATTCCATATTTATTGCAGCATTATTAGAGGAATCTTTGACAAGGAGCATGTCAAAGAACAGAGTTTTGTATTGACGGGAGCTTATTCGCATGAGCTCACAGCGTTGTCACCTTGGAGCAGAACATTATGGATGCAGTGGGCGCAGCAGAGATATGGTGGATCTGTAACCCATAGGTCCCAGGATCACTTCATATTTGTTGCACTTACGAGGAGTAACGATGATAGAGACATCTATGGCATATCCTTCTTGACTTGGGTTTCCGAGCATAAGGAGGATTATCTTCTTGCAGCACATGGTTCATTCTTCTTCATAGCATGCCAAAACACTATGGAGGGCTCATTTATGGATCCATGTATCATCTTACTTCCAGCATATGGTCAGATTTGTATGGGAGGCTTGATTATGAGGGAGACACATGAGCTGGATGTGTCCGTGAGTGGGAAAAATTCTCACAATTTCTGCACTACATGTTCTAATGGGAGCATGGGAGGAGGCATGGCCACCACTACTATGTATGCGTTCTCTTTTGATGTGGGCCATGAGATTGATATTTATCCATTGTACTG
>JAXQQM020077146.1:0-14149 GCA_034641835.2 Pinus albicaulis
GACCGTGAGCGTAGGTTGGAGAACACCTACAGAGAGGGAGATTGTGTTCGGGTGGTGGACACAGACCAGGAGGAGCCTGTGTTAGACTCAGAGCAGAGAAAGCCGATGGCAAATGACACTGAGGCCAAATAGTTTGGGGAGACACTCCTCAAATCGGTGCAGGATTTAGCGAGGCAGATCGAGGTGATGGGTCAGAGATTCACTGCTGTAGAGGCTAGACGGCGTGAGACCCCACGAGTATTCCAAGTAGGTGAGGGATCAGGTACATCCCACCATTTGCCGAAGCATGGTGCTGCTCAGCGTGATACTACTCAGCCGATGGCTTCACATGCACCTACACGCTCTACCATGCCCATTTTCTTGGGAGCAGACACAGGGGCAGGAGGCAGAGCCCGAACACATGGGCGAGTATTTTTCAGAGTATCAGGCATATGGGCAGGAGTTTAGGGATGCTCTCTCATTCCAAGATTTTGTTCAGCTCCAGCATGACAGTAGACCCCGCGACCATCATAGAGGGCACCGGCATTATCATGATGGAGATAGCCACCGCACATCTAGCAGATTCCATTTGCCTACGTTTGATGGGTCATCAAACAGTTCGGAAAAGTCTTGGGTGGAGAAGCTGGACATCTATTTCCAACTTAACCAGATGTCAGAGACGGAGGCCATCAAGGTGGCGACATTACATTTGGATGGTGAGGCCCAGGACTGGTGGTTCCATGGGATGGTTACACTCGGACACTCTACAGTGACGACGTATGCCGAGTTTACCAGGAGATTGATGGAGCGATTTGACCGGAGGGATCCGGAACAACACTTTGTTGAGCTGACGAGGCTCAAGCAGACTGGGAGCCCCGAGACATACATTGCAGATTTCTTGAGGGTTTCAGTGATGGTGCCAAATCTATCCGCAGCACGGATGATCTATATGTTTGTGGAGGGATTAGCAGAGCTACTTCAGGGTTTAGTGAGATCTACTAGACTAGCTACACTCCAGGATGCTATCAGCGGGATGCGGTATTTACAGGATGCATTGCCTAGGACTCGTACACCTTACCCCTAGAGACAGGGTTTCCAATCCAAGGGGAAAGATGTGAGGGTTCCACCTCCAAAGGGGAATCCAGGACGGGCACAAATAGATGATGATGCCAGGAGGGAGCTGAGGAAGAAGCGGCTGTGCTTCACTTGTTAGGAGCCGTGGGCACCAGGGCATAGGTGTGCTGCTGGCAAAGCGCACTTCATTGAGGTCTTCTCCGATGATAGCAAGGAAGAGGATGAGGAGGATGATGAGGAGCCAAGAGATAGTCAGACGGCCCAGGATCAGTTGCCACCTCCACCTCCAGGGACAGGAGGTGCAGCTTTTGCACCCACAGGAGGGACTCTTGCAGCCTTGCGAGGAGTTCCCAAGTATTTGACACTGCGCGTACGAAGGACAGTACGTGGCCAGCGAGTGTCAGTTTTGGTTGACAGTGGGGCAACCCACAACTTCATTGATGCACAGATGGTCGAGCGGAGAGGTATACCGACCGAGAGCTTTGACGGTTTTTCAGTTTTGATCCCGGGAGCCCAGACAATGCAGTGTGCCCGGTATGTTCCAGAGTTGGCAGTGATGATGGGTACCTACACCGTGACCGATCACTTTTTCGTGGTCAACATACTAGATACCAATGTGGTATTGGGTGTTCAGTGGTTGATTACTCTGGGGAAGGTCACCACAGATTGGGAGGCCTTAGAGATGGAGTGGGATGATAAGAAGACCGGGAAGCACGAGAAGATCTGCGGGATGCACACTTACCCACCTCAGACTGTTTCGGCACACCAGATGGAGGCAGATTTCCGGAAGGGAGACATAGAGTGGGCGGTTGAGTTGCGGGCATCAGAGGCAGAGACCACAGGTCAGGCAGTTCATCCAGATATATAGGCCATCCTTGACAGGTATGAGGCAGTGTTTGGGGATATACCACCAGGTTGGCCACCAGACCGAGGGTTCGAGCACACCATAAAGCTTGAGCAAGGCATTCAGGCGGTGATTACTACCCCCTATAGGCATCCCAAAGCCTATCGGGATGATATTGAGCGGGCCATCTAGGAGTTGCTGGCTCTTGGGCACATCAAACCGAGCACGAGTCCGTTTGCTTCTTCCATGGTGTTGGTGAAGAAGAAGGATGGCACTTTGAGGATGTGTATTGACTACAGGGCCTTGAACAAGAAGACCCTGAAGAACAGGTATCCTATACCCAGGATCGATGAGTTGATGGATGAGCTAAGAGGAGCCAAGTTCTTCTCGAAGATTGATTTGAGATCAGGGTACCATCAGATTCGCGTGAGGGAACAGGACATTCCCAAGACTGCCTTTGGGTGTCATTATGGGCACTTTGAGTTTTTGGTTATGCCTTTTGGGCTAACCAATGCACCAGCTACTTTTCAGTCTTGCATGAACCATATCTTCCGCAGTCATCTGAGGAAGTTTGTATTGGTCTTCTTCGATGACATACTCATATATAGCAGGACTTGGGAGGAGCATCTCCAGCATATAGAGGCAGTGCTACATATCTTGGAAGAGCAACAGTTCTATGCTAAGCTCTCCAAGTGTGAGTTTGGGATGATGGAGATGTTGTATTTGGATCACATTATTGGAGTGGACGGAGTGAGAGTCCATGAGGAGAAAATTAGAGCCATCAGGGATTGGCCGGAGCCGAGGAACGTGACGGAACTTTGAGGATTCATTGGCATATGTACTTATTACAGGAAGTTTGTCAAGGGTTTCTCACAGCTTGCTGCACCCCTTACAGATTTGACGAAGAAGGGGGCTTTCAGTTGGTTGGATATAGCGCAGCGAGCCTTTGACAGGCTCAAGGAGGTGATGAGTAGCTGCCCAGTGCTTGCATTGCCGGATTTTATGCAGCCATTTGTTTTGGAGTGTGATGCGTCGGGAGAGGGGATTGACATAGTATTGATGCAGGGAGAACACCCTATAGCCTTTGAGAGCCGGAAGCTCCTTCTGCATGAGAGGTTGTATTCTATATACGACAAGGAGATGTTGGCCATTATGCATGCCTTGGCCAAATTCTGACAGTATTTGGTAGGGAATAGGTTCAGGGTGAGGACTGATCACAACAGCCTCAGGTTCTTTTTGGAGCAGAAGCAGCTACAAGAGAGGCAACAGAAGTGGATCAGTAAGATCCAAGCATATGACTTTGACATTGAGTATGTCAAGGGTAAGAATAATGTAGTAGCAGATGCCCTTTCACGTAGACCAGCCACGTTATCTCTTATGAGCTTGGATACAGATTGG
Source organism: Pinus albicaulis (assembly GCA_034641835.2). Lineage (NCBI taxonomy): Eukaryota > Viridiplantae > Streptophyta > Pinopsida > Pinales > Pinaceae > Pinus > Pinus albicaulis. The sequence goes on from JAXQQM020077146.1 coordinate 3,296, forward strand.
AGGGCTCGACTATTAGTGGAGTACTCCAAGGACATATTTGCATGTGAGGTTCTGGATGGACAGGTGGCGGATGACAGGTACAGGGTGGTCGATGAGATCATCTACTACAGGGATAGGATCTTCTTGACTGAGGGATCTCAACTTAAGAAGAAGATACTCCAGGCATCACATGATTCACCATTGGCAGGCCATCAAGGGTTTACCAAAACCTACAGGGCCATTAGAGAGAGGTTCTTATGGAAGGGCCTCAAGGAGGACGTACTCTAGCACATCAGGGAGTGCGATGTTTGTCAGAGGAACAAGGGGGAGATGAGCCATCTCGCAGGATTGTTGCAGCCTCTTCCCATTCCGAAGGGGAAATGGGAGAGTATCTCGATGGACTTCATCAAAGGGTTGCCCATGGTGCAGGGCAAGGATTGTATCTTTGTCGTCGTTGATCGGCTGACAAAGTATGCGCACTTTTTCGCCATATCCGCGCACTACACAGTAGCACAGGTGGCTGAGCTGTTCTTCAGAGAGGTTTTCAAGCTACATGGTCTTACTAAGACCATCATCAGTGACGGACAACCGCTTCATGGGCGGATTTTGACAGGAGCTTTTCCGGTTAGTGGGGACAGAGTTGACACCGAGTACCAGTTATCACCCACAGACGGATGGACAGACGGAGATAGTTAACAAGTGGCTGGAGGGCTACTTGCGTAGCTATATCAGTGGGCAGCAGCGAGCATGGTTGAAGTGGTTGCATCTGGGGGAGTACTGCTATAACATGACACATCACATGTCCATTGGTATGTCACCATTTTATGCTTTGTATGGGTATCATTCCTTATCTTTTGTTGATGTGATGTTCGGTGCTAGCAAGGCTCCTAGAGCCAAGATTTGGATCCAAAAGAGTCAGGACATTCTCCGAGCTCTCAAGGATAATATGGCTACAACACAAAACCAGCAAAAGCTGTATGCCGACAGAGGTCGGGTGGAGAGACAGTTTGAGGTAGGGGACTTGGTCTACCTACGATTACAGCGATACCGACAGTCGTCGCTGAAGCAGAAGGGAGCTGAGAAGCTCAAGCCTCGCTTTTACGGGCCATACAGGGTGATATGCAGGATTGGACAGGTTGCGTATGAGTTGGGGGCTGCCCCAAGGCAGCAAGATCCACAACGTTTTTCACGTATCATGCCTGAAGAAGGCACTGGGGCAGCAAGTGACAATGACAGATGAGCTACCACCCATGGATGATGAGGGGCATTTGGTGTTGCAGCCAGAGGCTATTATTGATACCAGGGAGAGGCAGCTACAGAGCAGGATAGTCCGGGAATTCTTGGTGAGGTGGAAGAATTTGCCGGATGAGGATGCCACTTGGGAGAGTGAGAAGATTTTGCAGCATCCATCACTTTAGTTGCTTGAGGACAAGCAACATTTCACCGGGGGAGACTGTAATATTCCTAATTAGCGACAGCTAATTGGAATATTCGATTTTGTTCAATTTTGCCGTCTATAGTTTATTAATAAATAAAAAGTGAGTGAAGAGGGTCTAACTCACTTAAGTGGAATAAAACACCCTCCCTAGTAGCCCAACGTTGTGACTTAAAGGGGAGCCAAGGGGGGGCCAAGCACCACGTATGCTCTAGAAGCTACTGCGCAGATGAGGATGAGCACGTGGCAAGAGAGAGAGGCTACGTTGAGGAGACAGGCCTTAGGGTTTTGGAGAAGGCCAACGTTATAAAAAAGGGAGGAGCCTTCTCATTTCATTCATTCGTTGTTGATGATATTGAGCTGGTCATTTCGACTTCTTGAGCACGCTGGCTATTTAGCCTGTCTGTAGCACTGTTTAGTGCATTGAGTGTTTCCGGTCGGAGATCTCGCCCTTAGCCCCGGGGGACTTTGAGTGCCTGCTCGGGCAAGGTTATTTCTTCAGCATTTTGTGGGAAATTTTGGTGTTTGGTTTTGTTGCGGAGCCGTGCATTCATAGAGACTACGCAGTCACTAAGAGGGAGGACGCAGTCCATCTAGGAGGTGTTCCGGATCGGGGTTTTTGCAGGAGATTTGAGCCGAGATTTTGAGCAGAGGAACAACCTCTGCCTTTGGGAGGATTTTGGTGGAGTTTGAGGCAGAATTTCAGCCATTCCTATTTAGCCTCTGCGCAGAGCCTTGGAGGCCAGCATAATTCCCCAAGGGGGTGTTTTTCGGAGGTCGGCCATTTCTGATATGGTTTCTGGGTTTTGTCAGGATTGGTGAGTAGAGGAGGATTCCAGATTTTCAGCTCATTCCGGCAAGGGGAGCAGCCCCTAGTTATCAGTTCATTTCAGTGGTAGCAGCTACAAGGCAGTTTTCCAGCAGCTGGGACGCAGTTCAGAGAGCAGCTATTTTTGGTGTATTCTGAGAGTATTTCTTCACTTGCCTTGAGCAAGTTTAGGTGCCATCACTCTGATCACCTATTGTACTTCATTATATTTCTCAGTTTAATAAAATGGCTCAGCGTTTCCTCTCTATATTTCTTGATGAGTTTCCGTACATTCTTTCTATGTTATTATATGTCTGCTACACTGTTATTTTTATATATATTTGAGCATTCTAGTTCTATACCACTTGGTGTGTTTATTTTATACTCTTAGACAGAGTCTGGAAAGGGCTAGGTAGCCTCCAGATTTCGTCCTCTTTTCAGAGGTGGCATATCTGGTAAACGCCCTCCTAGTCCATCTCTGGTTGGAGTTTGCCGTGTTTTAGACATATCCCCGAAACAAGATATTTCACATGTAAGTCGATGACTGCAAATATTGCAGCAGAGGGGATTGTTCTCTTGTAAGTTGGTGCTTCTAAAACCGCACAAAGAATTAGTGTCTCTTGTAGGTCGGTACCTACAAAGCAGCAAAGGGGATTGGTGTCTTTTGTAGAATGGTGCCTACAAAGAAGCAAAGGGGATTGGTGTCTCCAATAGGTTTCTTCCTACAAGATCTTTCATATAAAAAAAATGTGGGTTTCCACATATATCTTTTGTTACTTGTTAAGTTTATGAGAATTGATGTTTTATGGTGGTATTAAATACATAAAAAGTGTCATTATACTAATTCAACGCCCCCCTCCCCCCGCTTAGTATAATTTTGAATTCCAACAAATCTCACGAAGATGGAATTGCAAAAAACACACAAATGTTTTAATGTCAATCGATAAAAAAGTAAAATGAAAGTGTCTAAATACAGTAGAAATGAAGAAGTCTAAGACGAAGAAGACTTGATGGGGAAATGTAAGATGAAAAATAAAAGGAAGAGGTACAATGTGGAAAATTGAAGAGAAAATGATATCACAAAGGAGCAAGAAATTGAAGAAAAAACAATTAGAAAATGAGGATTCGTGATCTAAAAATCAGAGAAAAAAATCTCAAGAAGATGGAGAAAAATAAGAGAAGAGTTGAAAGAAATGGAATTGAAGCAATGGAGAATTTGGAAGAGGGAATTCAAGGTAGAACCACTTGTTGAAATATGTAACTAGGTTCGGTCTTCATAATGTCTTATGTAATCTTGATTTTATGTATTTGATGTAAAGAGAAAAAGAAAATTTATTATTGTTATTATGTAACACGGGTTTCATGCTCAAGGTCATCTGTTTTAAGTGAAGAATGCATTGTGTGATTCTAGGGCTTTGTCATTAAGTCAAAGAAATCAAAGAATCATTGTTATATGTAAAAGACCCTTGATCCAGATCTTTTACTTCATGGATGCATACAAAATTGCATATAAAAGAGCATGTAACCAAGTAACTTAAACACATGAAAAGAAGCGGAAATCACAAACAAACATGAGAATAGTCTAGAAACTTACATTGATCGACTTCACGATGATCTTAGCCCTTGATTAAGATTTAATCTTGGTCCTTGGAGTCCCAACAAAGGATTATAATAACAAGTCGATGCGCACTTGGAGAAAAAATTTCAGAAGTTTGATTTCCTTGGCAGATCGATTTCCAGAGAACAACAACAATTGTTGGAGAGCCACAGATTGAAGCAGAGACAGTGAGGGGCAAGAACAGTGATCTGGAGGAAGTTTTCTAGATCTGGAGAGGTAGCAGCAAGTGACAAAAGTGATCCATGCAGAAGCAGTGCAAGGACTGTGCAGTCGCTGAAGCAAGGCATTTTGATTTAGTTGGGGAGGAAGTCTATTCAACTTCCAAAGGTTGGGAAAGTCTTCCAGAAGCCTGGAGAGTCACTTCCAACAACAAATACAAGCTAGATAGCTTTCTCGGAGGCACATTCAAGCAACACATGTGAGAGGCAGTGCAGGGCCTACGCAGAGGGCCTACGTTGGGGTTTGGACGACCACTTTTTCTGGAGGAGCTAGTGTCGAGATTTCTTGTGGGGTGAGAGAATTTTCTCTCTAATTATTTTTGTTAGATACTTGTTGATTGGATTGCCAGTTGGGCATCCATAGATTGTACTCAAAATTTCACTGTTGCATAATAATAAAACCCTCAGTTATTGCACCGGTTTTCCCAATTTGGTTTTTTCCAGGAACATTTGTCCAAAAATAACTATGTAAATTGTATGTGTGTGTGTGCTATATTTTTCTCAGTTTCCAGCGTTATTTTTCTTTCACAATATTTATTTGTGAAAATCACAGTGAGAATTATTTGGTATTTGTCATACCAGACTCAAATAAATTAACAATTAGTAAAATAATTTCCAGTTGCTGTGATAAAATGAAATTTTCACAAACTATTTCGCTAGTTGTACAATGATTCATTCATATGTATATGCTTGTGTGTCTTTACTAGATTAGTACTATTACTTGTTTTTTAAAGGCTCACTTTTCTCTCCCCTTTTGGTAGAAGAACCTCGATAGATTTCGTAGTTGAACATTCCACAAGGCATACTCGCTAATCCAAAATTACCCGTGCATTACTCTCTTGTGTTGAACATTGTAGCCAAGGCATATCTCTAAGAATATACAGCAATCGGGCCTTGTTCCCAAAAGGGCTCCTACACCAAACAGTGCAAAGTCTAATTGGGACTCCTCATCGGAGAGCCCCCCTTGGTTGACGATTTTCCATCACCATCAACAAATGGTGCTAAAAGGAGGGTAGATGAGAAGTTGCGCTTTTTGAGTCTATTTTGAATCTCTTATCTTAAATGGCTTATTCCCAAATCATAATCCAAGAATGTTTCTCTAACCTATCTCTTGGTAAAATTTTCATTTGCACGGAACAACTTATGACTTGTCTCAAATAAAATTTGATAGTGAGGGTGATACATCCATTACAATGCATGCATCTCTTTTTCTTAAGTTCTGTGAATACTATGAAATTGATTGTGAAGATGTGGCTTGTATTCTTCTCTACCTCACACTTGAAGGTCGGGTTAGATGATGGTGTCATACCCTACCTCCCGCTTCCATTCATTCTTTTGAACACCTCATCAAGGAGCTTCATTTAGTATTTGATAGGTATGATTACCAGGTTGTTCTTAAAAAAAATAATTAACTAAGAATGAAGCCTAATGAATCAATTGAGGATTTCTCTAATCGATTCCTTCACCTTTGTTATGAATTTCCTGAAGAAGATACGGATTGGGATTTCTTAAAACAAAAGTTTGAGCATTTGGTTCATAATCTCTTTACATGGTGAGAACCTGAAACCCCTGATATTCCTGCTTCCACAACTTTTGCAAATCATGAGACACCTCTAATTTTAGAGGAGGAACCTACTATTCCTTTTGTTCCTTATCCTCCTCCTTTTTCAGTTCCGATGTGGGTGCCTCCTTGCGATAATGACGAAGTTGGGAAATCTGAAAATCAAAAGGTCAATCTTGTCTCATCAACCTTCATCCACTTCTCATGATCAAGATATGATGGAAGAAACCTTGGAACGGTTCATGGAGCCTAGGGTGAAGGCTAATTCTTCCACTCCTCAAGATGATACTAGCATTCTTAACCTCAATCCTGAATATGGTTCCACTGAAAGTATTACTTGTCATCCTCTACCATCTACATGTCATGACTCTTTGTATCATGATCCGCTTGATCAATCTACTTCACTAGCTAGTTCTTCACACTCTTGATTTTCAAGTTGTTGGTTCAAATTGCAATCAGGTACAAGGCAGTCACATTATACAGGTAGAGGAGCAGGAAAGTGAGGAAACTCTTGATCTCTCTTCCCTCTTTTAAAACCCTCTGAGTCAATATGTTGTTCCTTCATTCTTGGATGATTTTCAATCTACAAATCTTGGTAGTCAATCGAATAAAGTTAACTTTCTTAATCAATCCATGGTCTAAGGTAACAATCATTTTGATGACGATGACTCTCTTGATGTACACGATGATGAATGCCCAAGTTCACCAACTGATCTTCTGGCCCCTCAAGAAGATTTTGATTTGAAAGATTTAGATCTATAATTTGATTCGGTCAAAGAATATGTTCTTATGGAAACTTCCTCTCCATCTCTCTATCCCTTGTGTTCTACTGTTTGTGATGCATCTACCTACGATGAAGGTACTCCTTACTTTTCAAGTTCTTCATCTGATGAGTTAGCTTCTCAATTAACACAAGGTAGTGAGGTTATCCATGATGAAAAAGGAAACAATCAAATCATTGAGTATCATTTCCATCCCTTATCATTTCATGTTTTGCATGAAGGTTTGAAATTTTCAGATATGAAAATTATTACTGCAGTGATTGATTTATTTATCTTACTTATTAGATAAGTAATTTACAGATGCTTTAGTAAATTTTGAAATAAATACAGCTCTAGTACTTCACTCTTATCAAAAGCAGAAGAACATAAGTTACACAAGTAGCACAATAGAAACAACCATACGAACACAATTATTTTTCGATAATTGTCCCTGAAAAAACCCAATGTGGGAAAGCTGGTGCAGCAGATGAGTGTTTGTATTTATCTTCAGCAATGAAAAGTTCTTTTACAAAAGTCTTGGTGAGCAAAGTAAAATTAGCATACACCTAGCATGAATTTTCTGGACACATCGGAAGTATTTCCGACCCTCGGGGTGACCTCCTACACCCTCTGCGTCATCCAGCGTAACTGCGCTGCGTAGTCCCTCCTTGGACTGCGTAACTCTGCGTGGAGGGGATGGTGCTACTGTTCAGCACACCGTTCCCTTCACCCTTCTGCCTTCTCCTTCTTCGTTAGCTGATCTCTCCCTCCTCCTTCTGCCTCTGCAATCCCGCCTCTACAAACTCATCCACTAAAATCGAATTCTCTTACTTCAGAATTGATTTCCTTCGGGTACTGAGAATGTCCCCAGCTTTATTTCCAAATGACCCTCAAGCCTCTTCTTATAGTCTTCTCGCTGATGAATCAACGACCAAGATTATATCCTTAATCAATGGCTCAGATTAAAAGATGACTTGATCTTCGTTTTCTAGAAGGTTCACACTCTGCTGTATTTATACGCTTTAATTATTTAATTTCCCTAAGTTTAGACTTAGGGTCTGCATTAAAATAATTAATTATTTTAATAAAGCAAATTCGAGTGGAATTTCCACAAACAATTTTTGGGTTCTCTGGATAACTGCTGTCCAAGCCTCTCTACCAAATTTGAGACTTGGAACACTTCCTGATGCTATAAAATCAACACTCCCTCTTAGCGAGGAATGTGTTCAAGCAAGATACCACTGTACTGCTCTGACTCTTGAACATCTGCTGTGCTGATGATGTCCTGGGTGCTGCCCCTCATCTTTGCGTTGTTGCCCTCTGTACTGCTACCTGTGACACTATCTCTGCCACTGCCTCATCCGTACTGCAGCTCCCTCTGTCTCTGAAGACCACCAGTTCCTCTAATGGAAGGGGTTCTCGACCATCCCCATCTTCTCTCTGAAGTAAGTGAACTAATCTTACTCAGAGCCTTGGTGAGGATATCTGCCACTTGTTCCTCTGTAAGAGTGTACCTCAACTGCACTGCTTCTCGTTGGACATAGTCCCTGATGAAGTGGCACCGAATGTCAATGTGTTTCGACCGGTCATGAAACACAGGATTCTCAAAGAGCTTAATGCAACTCTGATTGTCACACATAATCTCGGTCGGTTCCATTCTCTTCTTGAGTAGGTTCAAGAGTAATTTACGAAGCCATATGGCCTCGCACGAAGCTGTGCTTGCTGCCATATACTCGGCCTCAACTGAACTTAGTGTGACGGACTTCTGTTTCCTGCTGCACCAGGAGGTCATTCCTGATCCGAGACTGAAACAATACCCACTGGTACTCTTTCGTCCACTGTGCTTCCAACACAATCTGCATTTGTAAACCCACTCAATTGGACCTCATTGCCCTTGGTGTACTTCAATCCATACTCGATTGTCCCCTTCAGATATCAGAGAACATGTTTGGCTACTGCCCAGTGAGCCCTCCTTGGTTCCACCATGAACTGACTGAGGGTATTCACTACATAATAGATGTTTGGTCTAGTATTGACCAGATACATCAATGATCCGATGAGCTGCCTATACAAGGTGGGATCAGCCTCATCATCCTCCGTTGTGTCTATCTTCTTCCAGTTAGTAATCACTGGCGTGGCCATGGGTCTACAGTCTTCCATTTGAAATCTCTTCAGGATTTCTGTAGTGTATCTTCCTTGCCCCAGGAAGATTTCTCCCTTCTGCTGCCAGAATTCTAATCCAAGAAAATAGTGCATCTACCCCAGATCCTTCATGTCAAATTCTGTAGCCAGATTCTCCTTGCAGTCCTTGATGAGCTTAGATGATCCAGTAAGAAACAGATCATCCACATATAATACCAGAATTAACGGCTCATCCCCTATTCTCAAGTAGTAGAGATTGGGATCTGCGTCACTCTTGACGAACCCCATCTTCTGCAAGTAGCTATCAATTCGCCGATACCATGCCATGGGGGCTTGTTTTAAACCATACAAGGCTTTCTTAAGCTTGCAAACATGAGTCTCCTGCTCATGTGTCTCGAAGCCCTCTGGCTGTTCTATGTACACTTCCTCCTCTATCACCCCGTTCAAGATCGCTATCTTGACATTCATTTGGTGAATCTTCCATCCCATCTGTGCTGCCAGAGAGATGACGGATCTCATAGAAGTGCAACGAGCTACAGGGGCGAAGGTTTCCTCATAATCGATCCCTTCCTTCTGTGCGCACCCCTTAGCTACAAATCTGGCCTTGAACTTCTCTATGCTGTCATTTGTAGCATACTTGATCTTGTAGATCCACATGGATCCTACAACTGATCTCTCTTGTGGTATAGGGACTACTTCCCAGACATCGTTTGTCATGATGGAGCTATACTCCTCCACCATGGCATCCACCCACACCTGATGTTGAGTTGCCTCCCGAAAGCTGGAAGGTTCTCCAACTTGAGCTACCAGGGCCTGGTATCTGTCAGGTTGCCTTCATACCCTCTTCCCGTCTCTAGGAGCTCCAACAAATTCTTCTGCATCCTTCAGAATTTGTTGAAGTTCTCTGCTCGGTCCCCCACTGGTGGTGGGCGGTCTCACCTGCTCTCTTGCCTACTCTTCTTCGGAGGAACTCTCCTCAGAATCCTTGTGCCCTGGAGAGGCACTTGACCCATCCTCTGTAGGCCGTTGAGGCTGTACCAGTGGATCCTCCTCAATCTGCGTATCTATAGCCATTTCTCGAGATTTCCTGAAGGCTCTTTCCTCCATGAATTTCACATCCCTCCTTACTTCGATTTTCCTGCTCTCTGGAATATAGATGCGATATGCTTTCGCATTTTCACTATAGCCCACAAGAAAACCCTTTTCCGCAATCTGATCCAACTTCTTCCTCTTCTCATTTGGAACTTGGCGGTACACCATGCTGCCAAATATGCTGATGTGGCTCACCTCTGGCTTGCTGCCTGTGAACACACTCTTAGGAGTTTCCTTCCCCAATGCTCTATGGGGAACTCTGTTTTGCACATATACCGTGGTATTGCAGGCTTTTGCCCACAAAAATTTGGGCATATCTTGGTCATATAGCATTGCCCTTGCAACCTCTATTATGGTCCGGTTCTTCCTTTCTGCAACTCCATTTTGCTCTGGATTGTATGGAGCTGTCCATTCTCTCTTGATGCCTTCCTTTGCGCAGAAGCTGGTGAAGTCCTTATCGATATATTCTCCACCATTGTCTGATCGCAGCTTCTTGATCTTCTTTCCTGTTGAATTTTCTACCAATGCTTTGAACTCTTTGAACCGATCAAAGACTTCATCTTTAGTTTTGAGAAAATAGATCCAAGTCTTCTTGGAATGATCATCAATAAAGGTAGCAAAATACTTTGCATCACTGAGAGCGGTTGTGGACATTGGACCGCAAATATCTGAGTGTATTAATTCCAATATGCTCTTAGCCCTGCTGCTGCTTCTTGGAAATGCTGCTTTAGCATACTTCCCTAGTACACATTGCCTGCAGACTTCATCTCTCCTTGTGATGAGTTAAGGAGCTCCTATGATGGTATTCTTGAGAATCTTCAAGGCTCCATGATGTAGATGCCCCATCCTTCTGTGCCATAATTCATTCAGATCTTTGTCGTCCGTACTGCCAATCGGGGCTACGGGGGATTCAAGCTGGAGCTTATATAGCTTATGACTCCTTACTCCAATTTGTGTCTTCTTGCTCCAGCTAGGATGTTTGACATACACTTTGTTTCCAATAAAGTATACGTCATAACCCTTGTTCTGGAGCTGAGACATTGAGAGAAAATTCATCCCCAACCCTGGTACATGCAGAACATTTGTGGCCCGAATCTTGTTGCCAACTTCTATCTGAAATGTTATGGTACCACTTCCAACGGGGGTACACTTGGCCTTGTTTCCCATAGTAATCTGGAAATTCATCTGTTCTTCTTGGTAGCTTGAAAAACATTCTCATACCCCAGTCATGTGAGCAGAT
>JAXQQM020069532.1:0-11239 GCA_034641835.2 Pinus albicaulis
AGGAGATGCTGCTGTGTTTCTTCATTTTCCCTACAATTAGGACAGATAGAAGGGCCGTGGAATTTCCTTTTGCGGAGATTGTGCCAAGTGAGAATCCTTTGGTGGCCAAGGAGCCAGAGGAAAGAGGCGACCTTAGGCCAAACACCAAGATTCCAAATTTTTCTCCAGAGCGGGTCCTTTGGCATGGGATCCATGCTTAGGATCCTGTAGGCCTCCCCAGTGGTGTAAGTTCCCTTAGGCAGGTGGCCCCATCTTAAAATGTCTTTATCTTGCGAGATTCTGATGCAGCAGGTGTTTAGAACATCCGTGATGGCTTGGCTTTCAAGAGCTGTGACAGTTCTGACAATTCTTGCGGTCTGTCTCCATTGCCGATAGCCTTGGTTGTCGGACTCCTCCCAATGAGTATTAACCGTCTCAAGCTGTCGCATAGGCCAATCAGGATCCATGGAAGGATTGTAAGTGTTGATGAGCTTTGGTGATTGTTCCCAAGAGTCTGTCCAAAACCTAGCAGAAGTGCCATCCCTTATCTCCCAGAAACTGTGCTGTTGAATGAGAAGGTGGTGAGTCTTGGCAGAGTTCCATATTATAGATCCATTCACTTCCAGAGTCATTCTGACCAATTCATCTTGGGGACGATTTTGTGCATATTTGGCTCTCCATAGAATGGCCCAAGGCTTTTCAGGAGCAGTGAGCCAATTCCACCAGATTTTCGCATTCATGATGGCGTTACTTAGAAGGGGATCCCGCAGGCCAATTCCACCTTGCTCTTTGGGTTTGCAGACAGTGGACCATTGAACAAGGGCCCATTTTCTATTGGTACCTTTTGAACCCCAAAGAAAGTTCCTTTGGAGGGCTTTAATCTTATTGAGGACCCATTTGGGTGCCGCTAAAATGGAAAAAAGGTATAGAGGCATGGCTTGGAGAACAGATTTAATGAGAACCAACCTGCCTGCTATATTGATGGTGCGGAAAGTCCAGGAGTAGAGACGAGCAGCCAATTTATCAAGGAGTTTGCGCCAGGAAGCATGTTTAAGCGGTGAGGCGATGAGAGGTGCGCCTAGGTAGTTGGAGGGGAGGGATGCTACTGAGAAGCCAAGAATATGGGCAATGGCCAATTGAGTGAGGGGTGGGGTGTGAAAGAAGAAGATCTGGGATTTGGATTTTTTGATGCTAGTTCCTGACGCATCAGAGAAGACTTGCAGCAGGGAGTTTAACTTGGAAGCTTCTTGTACAGAGGGATAGCCAAAGACCATATTATCATCCACGAATTGTTGGTGGGTGGCAGCTGGAGCATTGTGGACAGAGATGCCTTGAATTTGCTGAGAGCTTAAGGCAGAGGAAAGGAGGCGCCCCAGACCTTCCGCCATCAGAACGAAAAGAAAAGGAGATAGGGGATCTCCTTGACGGATGCCACGAGAGGGGGTGAAGGTGCGGGAGGGAGTTCCGTTGATGAGGATGGAGAAGAATGAGGAGGAGATGAGGCTGTGGATCCAACGAACCCAGGTGGGGGAAAAACCAAAGGCCAAAAGCATTTTCTGAATATAAATCCAGCTTAGTTTATCAAAAGCTTTGGAAAGATCGATTTTTAGAATCATACCTGCTTGTTTGTTCTGCTTTAACGAATGGATGATTTCATGAGTGTGTATGATGCCATCCAGGATCTGCCTGCCTTCAACATATCCGGATTGCTCTGGAGAGACAAGGAGAGGCAGGAGCGGTTTTAGACGGTTGGCAATGACTTTTGAGATGACTTTATAGATTACATTGCATAGAGCAATGGGTCTATATTTATCCGGAGTGCTGGCTTCTTCTTCTTTTGGAATGAGAGCAATGAATGTTGCGTTTAAAGAAGGGAGAAGCCAATGCATGACCCTTGATTCATCAACCACCAACCAAACTTCTTCACCAATGAGATCCCAGAACTGATGGTAGAATGTGGTAGTGAACCCATCCGGCCCAGGAGCTTTTCCATCTCTGAGCTGCTTCATGGCAACATCTACTTCCTGCCTGGAGACTGGGCGTAAGAGCAGCTGATTATGCTCTTCAGTGATAATTTTAGGAATGTTTTGCAGGATTTTGTTGATAGCAAAGCTTCTGTCCCCGTGAGGTTCTTTGTGCATTGTTTGGAAGTGTTCTAAGAATGCCTGCTCGATCTCTGCATGTGCTTCTACTTTTTCCCCTGCTTGATTCGTTATGGCAGTGATACAGTTGTGCATGCGTCTTTGTATGGTTGTTCGGTGAAAGAATTTTGTATTCTTTTCACCTTCCTTCAGCCATCTAACCCTGGATTTTTGCCGCCAAAGTGTTTCCTCTTGTTTGGATCGATCTTCCATTTGGGCTTGAAGTTGCGTCTCCCTTGCCATGAGCTCTTCCGTGTAACCATTCGTTATGATCTGCTGCTGTAGAGTTTTCATTTCTGTAGTGAGGGCTTGTTGCGCCTGAAAGATATTGCCAAACGTATTGTGATTCCATTTCTTGATGTGGTGCTTTAGGCATTTAAGCTTGTACTGGAATTGATACATCTTTGACCCTTCAGGCGGAGAAAAAGTCCTCCACCAGGCAGTGATGAGATCCTTGAAGGCGGGATGGGTCAGCCAGAAGGCCTCAAAACGAAAGGGACGTTTCCTAGTGTCTCCCAGATGCTGCCATTGTAAGGAGATGGGCCAATGGTCCGAGCCACTGCTTGGCAAAATTGAGGCGGAGATATCCCCCCCTAGATACACCGCATTATCAAAAATTAGGAATCGATCCAGTTTGGAGGATATGTGTTGGCGAGCCGTTCTGCGATTACTCCGGGTGTGGATGCCATTGCTATACTGAAGATCTATTAGCAAATTGTTTTGAATGAAATCCTTGAAGTGGAGGCATTCAGGATCTAACTTGGCTCTGCCTCCCTTTTTTTCCTCTAGGCTGGTGATCATATTGAAATCACCACCCAGAATCCATAGAGGGTGGGTCCTGGTACTGTTTAATACCTCCAATGTGTCAAGAAGAGCCATTTTCCTGCCTGCTTCCTGAGGGAAGTAAACATTAGAGAGATGACCATGGACATTGGTACCTATGATGTGAAAGGTAGCCTGGATGAGATGGTGGGCTGCGTGAAAGTCATGGAGCTTGATTTCTTGATTGTTCCAGGCTATAGCAAGCCCACCAGAAGCTCCATAAGCGTCAACTGCCACGGAGTGACAATCGGGCCAAGCGCTGGAGAGAATTTTGCCTAAAGTGCTGTTGTTACATTTGGTTTCCTGTAAAAAGAGAATACTTGGCTTTTCCATCTTTAACATATTCCTGATCATTCTTAGTTTCCTAGGACTATTGAGTCCTCTGACATTCCATGAGGTGAGCTTCATAGATCACTGTGGGGGAGGGGCTTGTAATACTTTGTCAACTTAGCGTATCTTCCTGACTCAACCAGGAGTTTCCCAACTGTGATAGTGCGCTCCAGATCAGATTTTCGGCCTCATTTCTTGGATTCCTTGTTGGATTGACTACCATCCCAATGGCTGCCTGGATGTATTCCTAGTTCTTTTTGTTGAAAAGCTCTGGAAATGATGACTTCCAATCGATCTAACTCTTGGTCTGGAATTTTGTCAAATTCCTTTCTTTTGCACGCTAGTTCCAGTTCCAGAATATCCAGTCCCATGAGATCTATACTCTCCGGTTCGACCTCCATATTTTGCGCTTGACTGCTGCCTTCAGTGTTCAAGGATGAGATGCGATCTACATCCATTCCGTTCGGCTTCCAAGCTGGATCTACGGGGGTTTCCTTGGCTGAAGCACCTTGGCCCATCGAAGCAGTTTGAGAGGGTTTGGAGCCAAGAGGAGGTGAGGAAGGAGTGTTTGTGGTCGGGTGGGAAGCAGGTTGATCATCTTGGGGAAGGTTTTCCGGGTTAGAGGCTAGGACTTCAAAACTATTACTGGTGGAGGGAGTGGAATTGGTATGGGCTGAGGGTTTTTTACCAGCGGAGGGTTTCTTATGGGACCTTCGCCGATTGGTGACCTTTGTGAAGCCATCCGGGTCAGAGTTGTCAGAGGGATTGGGGCTTTGAGGCTTGGCATTTAGCGGGCTGTCTCTAAAAAGGTGACCATGAACGTGACATTTGCGGCATCGGAAGGGAACATGCTCAAAATCCAGAGGCTGAATCCATTCATAATCATCGTGAAAGAGACTTACCGAGTCAGGTAGGGCTTGATCCAAGCGCATGTAGACACAGATGCGGGCATAAGAGGTATAACGACATAGCTTGGTTTCCTCCGCAATTTTGATGAACTCCCCTAAACCCTTGGCAATGTCTTTGAGAGAGTCCTCATCCTAGTATTCCAGGGGGAGGGAGTAAAGACGGATCCAGACTGGGGCCCAACTGAAGTCCTTCTTGTCGGGGTTGAATCTTTCAACCCAGTCTCTAAGGTAGAGGCCCACAGAGTTGAAGAAGTATGGTCCCTCATCCAGGACTCTGTTTCTATCCTCAATGCATGTGAAGATGGCAGTGAAAAAACATTTGGGGCCAAGTTGGAGGTCGACCTGCCCTTTGGGTTTCCACTTGGCGGCTATCCATCCTTGCAGAGCTTTTTCCGTGGGCCAGAAGCCTATGAATTTGCCGATTAGGGCATGGTCCCTCATGTACTGAATTCTTCCATTGATTCGATGGCTGGGCAAGTCAATTTTTGGCCTTTCTGCAGCGATTGGCCTGCATGTGGACAATTTGGCCTGGGGCGTTTCCGTTTTTCCAGAGTCTTCTGTCTGTACCTCTTTCTGCTAGTCAGACTTGTCCGCTTTACTTTCAGACTTGTTAGTATCTTCCGTCTCCGAAGCTTTTGTGTTGGTGGGTGCATGATTTGGAGAAACCCCATCCATCGGAATGTCGTTTTGTGGGGGGGAAGAACCTTCTCCTCCCCCGTTCGGGCCTGCCATAGCAGGCGCACCAGAGCCCGTTCTCAGCAGAGCAGAAGGGGCGTACCAAAAAGCAGCATCAGGAAAGGCAGGTGTCGGCGCTGAAGCAGGGGCAGCAGTGAAACCCTAGCCCTTGTGGTTATAATATTAATAACCCCTTGGGTTTACTATTAATACCTAATACTAATAATACTAATAATCCCATAAGTGTAAAATATTAGTCCTAGGGTTTACTATTAATCCGTTGTTTTCTAATTTGACTCCTTGGGTTTATTAAACCACAATATTAAGTGCAAAATATTAGTCCTAGGGTTTAATATTAATCCCTTGTCTTCTAATTTGACTCCTTGAGTTTGTTTATCCTTTATATTTATAGTATTTATTAGTTGGGCTTGCTAATTGACTGTATTTATAATATGAAATTCTGGGTTTTATTATTCATTTTCATTTCTAATATTAATACTCACATTTTTTTATTAATCCATTGAGTTTAGTTGATATTTTTAATTCACTTAGAATAAATAAATGAAAAATATTAAAAGTTATATTAAATAAATATATAAAAATTAATTACAATATTGGTAATAGATACTTACTTATTACACATAATAATAAAATATAATTATTATATTGTATTTAAATTATATTATAGTTTGAGATATAACTAGTGATATACTCACAAAATTTATTAATATATATTTTATTATTAGATAATATAATATCATATATTTTAATATATATAGAGTAGGTATATAATAATATACTACACTTAAATATAAAATATATTGGCAATTATATATTTAAATATATAATAATTATTATGGTAAAAGTATATTATTAATAAGAAATAAATGTTATTATTATGTTGTATGTGAATTATATTTAAGTTTTAAATACAATTATTAATATATTACCCAAATTTTATGTAACAACAAATATCATATTAATATAAAAAATAATATTAACATCATAATTATAATTATATTAATATAAAATACTATAGCTATTATTATTTATATATATTAAGGTTTTAAATACAACTATAATATATTAGCGATACTTTATGTAGCCAAAAATATTATATTAATATTATATTAACATCCGTGGGGTCTTGGTTAAAGAGTTATGAGACAGGCAGTTATAGCACTCATTACATGTTCAATTCCAAAATAAATAAATAAAAAGAGAAAATGAAAAGTACCATCGTACTTAAAAAAAAATTATTATATTAATATACAAAATATTGTTAACATAATAATTATAATTATATGAATATAAAATACTATGACTATTGTTATTTATATAGTTATTAATAATCTTAAATAGTAAGTTTTTAATAAAATATACCTTACAATTGTTACTGTGGTGGGTGGTGGATATAGGCCTATCCATTTATAACAACCACATTGATAAATATGGTTGAGCTAGTAATTAACGCAAAAAACAAAATTAGTATTCTTAAAATAAGAACAAAATATAATCAATTGCATAGTAAAATTGACTATTAGATAAACAAAAAAATAACGAGGTGCGAAATTTTTTATCAAATTAATATAATTGAAAATGAAAAGTAATTTCTCATATAGTTTTCCACACATACTCAAATTTAAATTGGATCATAATTTCAAAATATTTGTCCCAATACCAACTTTCCTACCTTTCTAATTCAATTACATTATGGTAATCTGTAACATTCAAAAGATAATAAAAAAATATAAATGAATTACCACACGATAATTTTTTTAATGTCATGTCACCATCCATTAAACATGTCACATCCAGAAGTAGATCAATAGAATTTCTAATGCAGACGTAACCATTTGGACATCTGGCATTTATGGTTTGGTTACTTCCTCCGGGCTTTGGTATTTATGCAACTCTGTACTACGTAATGGTTGAGTAAATTGTTTTTTTTGCAAAACCACAATGCTAGCCCACGATCCGGCTTGTCACGTTTACACCGGGTTTACACTATGTACCCGGCGCCAAGGTTTAAGTTACGCATCACCATATTTATTGAGTTTTGCCCTCCCGCTTATGGAAATTTGGAACTCGTGTGCGATGTTTAATACGCAATAACATTTAAGCGGAGGTTCTTCCATGGCAATCTCTTGTCCCTACGCCATATCCTGCGCCTTCGCACTCCGATCATTCCACGATCCGACGGTGCGCATTCCTCGCGATGATAATGACCCTGGGTCTTATCGTCTCCCCGTTCCATTTGGCTGCTTCCTTTTCGACGGAGAGCTGGAGCATCCTCGGCCTAACCGAGTCTTAGGGCAGAGCTCGTCGACTGGTTCACTGCCGAAGTTGGAATGTTTTCTATTTTATCAGATTACCGGTATACTACCCTTCATTTCTCCCAAATCCTACTATGCTTATGCGTTTTTGTAAATCTTCGGCTGGTTAGCTCAGAGTTTGATGTTTACAGTCATTCATTTCAGAGGTTTTTTCGTTTGTCTGGCGATGGATCCCCTCGGAAGAAGCGTGGCTATCCTGTTTGCTATGCTCATTCTCATGAAGACTGTGGGTATTTTCAGGTTGGGTTCCCTCACACAGTGTTCCATCAATTCCTCCTCAGGTATCTCTAGCTTCGTTTACACTGGTCCGATTTTCCTTTCTGTGCAATGATGAGGCATGAATACTGGTTCTTCTCTTACTAATAATCGTTCTGTTTGACTGGCAGGTATACTATGTTTACTCCCATTATCCCAATTCAAGATTTTTGAGTTAGCACCATTATTTCGTCCTGTAATAGAGTTCTAATTCGATGTCCACTTACAGGTACACCTCAAGTCGATGGATTTCACTTCAAGGGGTTTTTCTTTTCTTTAACTAAGTGAGATGTCACTACTGGATAGCCAGAATCTCAATAATCTATGGTCACAGTATTTATGTCTATGGTCATTAGTGTGGAAATCTCCTCCAGAATTTACGGCTTAGGGTTTCTGAGCAATGGACTTATATCTCAGGGTTTTGGGTCTTGTTTAATTTATTAATACTGTTGATAAATTCCTACCTTTGTGACTGTCAGGGTTGGTACACCCGCTGTCAGTGCATCGCCATTATTTTGTTATTCTAACCCTCGACAGAGGGATTTCTTTCTCAAGGATAGACATCGCTTGTCTTTTACTCATACAATTTTTGTACAGTGATAATGGCAGATGGAAGTGTAAAAATGTATGATTTTATCGTGGTCGAAACAGCAAGATTTAATTTTCCTTTTTCATGAACTGTTAAATGAATTTGTTTATGGGTACTTATGAATTTCTTTGTTGCGTTATATATATATTTATTGATATATCTGCATATAAATCTATGCTTCGTCGTTACTCGTTGAAAGTAGACCGCTCGGGTTTCAACTCGAAGTCTCCTGCAAGAACTTGTTATGTTTATTCCATCACCGCGAGGGTCTCCACTCGATAGCATGTTTGTTATTGCCATGAATATTTTGGTACTGTGTTTGCTCAACATGCCTTGTATTTTTTAATCTGCTTGTTTACTGTTCTTACTAGTTTCCGCTCCTGGTTTTCTTTATTAATACCAGGCAACGGGGTGACCGGACCACCATCTCTGTCCGAGAATTATCATAGTTAATGGGCGATTTACCCAGAGGCGGAAAGTCTGGCTTTCCAGCCCTATGGGTTAACGACCTTCTTACATAGTAGTATGGCTCTAAGAAGTTTATTCTATGTACTTTTCTTTCTTAGACCAGTAAAGAATAGGACTACACTAAATACTACTCTTTCATGGTGCACTGTGTTTGATTTACTCTACTTCTGCAAGAGTTTAATTTATCCTTCCAAGTAAATATGTATTCAGTTTCTTTTTCTAATTATTTCAAGAGACAATGTTAACTATTTATTCTACAGCAGTACCGTATGGAAGAAAATTAAATAACATCTGTGATACCATCGCATATCCTACCTTTCCATAGGAAGAAGGATATGTTTACTATGATCTGGTAATATAACATAAATATCAGAAATAACAGTTGCAATCTTTCTTCTGCCATTCCCTCTATAAAAAAAAAAACACAATTAAACAAAATACTACGGTTTATACTCATTTGAATCCAAGTCAACTGTTAGTGCTCGTTTTCCTCCCATCCACGAACTGGGGCAATTACATCCCATAGCTCTCCCCCGAGCTTCAAGTCTGGAGTGTCATACTCCGAGATTCTGGAGGAGAGATTCGGGACGATCCGGTCCAACTCTCCAACTCCAGCAGAACAGAATTCTGGGGAGAACTCGGGACAATTTGGTCCAACTCTCCAACCTAGCAGACAGTCAGTTCTGTAAAAATCTCTTTCCAAAACCACGAGTCCTTTTTATTCACTCACCCAACAACCCCAAACTTTCCTTGGAATTCTTTATTTATTCCAGAGTTTTCTTTGGGTAACTGTGGAACTGTTTTTTTGTTCAACTAACTCCAGATTCTGATTTATTTTTACCATCAATTTTACTCAAGAAAAACTAATTTCACAGTAAATATTTTATTCAATACCAAAATTTATTTTGTTCAGATATTCCAATTAAAATAACAGCAGTCATAATTAATCCATAATTAATAAAGAAACTTAACCATTTGTTAGTGGCTAAGAGGGTGGTTATAGTTTCCCCCCTCTGGAAGAGAACACCGTCCCCGATGTCCTTATTCTAGTTCAGTAAAAATCTCAGGATAAGCTTCACGAACAAAACTCTCGTCTTCCCAGGTAGCTTCCTCAGGTCCAAAGTGCTTCCATTGCACTTTAACCTGGGCGATGGCTCGTTTCCGGAGCATGATTTCCCTCCGGTCGATTATACTGTGTGGCTCGATCAGAAATTCTCCGTTTGGTTCTACCTGCACACAATAGACTTATGTTAATTAAATAAGTCTCTAATATCACATTATTATTTTAATAACTGGGCTTATCCACTACCTGTATGTTCTGCCAGTGAATTATGTGTCTTGGATCATGAATATATTGTTTTAATAACGATACATGAAAGACATTATGCACCCAAATATGACTAGGAAGAGCTAAACGATATGCTACCAGTCCTACTCTTTCCAGTATTTGGAAAGGGCCACAGAACCGGGGTGCTAATTTTGCACAAGATGCCCATCTTAATGTGCAGCTCGATAACAATGGCAAGGACGACTCCATGATAAATAACAGACCAAGACTGCAACCTTCCAGCCTGTGCATTGAATGACCAAGCCTGGAGGTCGAATGTATAACGCGATTGCTGCATTCGAGGCTGCCTCGAGAACCTGGTGCATTGAAGTAGATCGACTCCATATCCAAGCCATTAAGATCAAGCGCGGGTAATAAATGAGATCAGGTGGGCGCTAAGGATACAAGCGGGTAGGCAGGTGGCCTCCCGTCCTTGCGCCATGCGTCCCGTCAATCCCCCCAACTCCATTAGCACCCGCATCCGGGGAGCTCGCCTCCTCCTGAAGAAGAGTGTGGCATTTCCTTTTGTGATCGTCATTCTGGATTATGTCCAACATCCCTGCCTTGAGATTGCTACCACAATCCACACCCAGATTAGCCAGGAAGTCCGCGACCTTATTGCCTTCTCTACGTGTGTGATTGAACAAAAGAGCACGATTATCCTGGAGCCATCTAGCCATTTTATCCAGGCGCGCCTCTAGATGCCAACTGCTGGAGACTTTGCGGGCTTGGGCTCCATTAAGAAGATGGTCTGTGATGTTGATGAGAATTTGAGAGTCACCTTCAATCTCAATAGGATTCAGACCCGCTTGCTGAGAGAGAAGAAGGCCTTGCCATAATCCTTCCAGCTCTGCCGAGTTATTTGTGTCCCAGCCAATACTTCCCATGTA
Source organism: Pinus albicaulis (assembly GCA_034641835.2). NCBI lineage: Eukaryota > Viridiplantae > Streptophyta > Pinopsida > Pinales > Pinaceae > Pinus > Pinus albicaulis. Next base: position 10,721 of record JAXQQM020069532.1, read on the forward strand.
AACAAGCAGAGGGGAGCCGGTATGATTCCTGATGATACCGCCGAAGCCATCTTTGCCTCGATTGCCCTTTGAGGCACCATCAAAGTTGAGCTTGAAGGTATCCCGAGGGGGGGGAGTCCACTTAAGATTGATTTTTATAGATTGAGATTTAGTGTGCTTCTGAGTGTTGGGCTGAATGCTAAGACCCCAGTTCTCCCATATAGATTTCTCCTTGGCTTGAGTTGGGAAATCCTCTGTGCTCCAGGACTGCAAATCAAGAGTCTCCTTAAGATTGTGACAATAATTACTCCAAATGATGTCTGTAGGGGTCCTTTGATCTTTGAAAATCCGTTTGTTCCTCTCTTTCCAGATAGTCCGAAAGAGAAGACCAGGTATAATTCTCCAGAGATAATTGAGAATTTCTCTAGTGAAGGGGCGATGATGCCAATCACGGAGGGTTCCTCTGATGTCAGCATTGGTCTTACAGTTTCGTTGGCATCTGAAACTGACTTTCTCCCAAAGTAGGGAGGCCAAAGGACA
>JAXQQM020087604.1:0-30963 GCA_034641835.2 Pinus albicaulis
ATAATTCATTGCTATAATAAAAATTAATTAAAAACAAATAACATTTTATTAATACATTTATATTTAATAAATGCATTTAATTAATTTCTACACTATATTAAAAATTATTAATTCTTTCGTATAATAAATAATTCATTTATATAATAAAAAATTAATTAAAAATAAAATAACAATTTATTAATGCATTTATAAACAATAAGATAAATACTATAAATTTAAAAAAAAAACTTGGTTGTCCAACTAAACGAATTTATATTAAACTATAGGAGTAATATTATAACCCTATGAAAAAAATTGTATCCTTAGAATATGTATTCTTAGATTAATGAACTTAAGGGATTCTTACTATAAACCCCATGGAATAGTAAAGCTAAGGCATATTATAAATATTGTGTATATAAACACTAAGAAAAATATTGTAAACCTCTAAATAAATATGGCTTGCATTATTCGACCATGGCATATATTCATGTTGGGACAAGCTTTGCCATAATTTGATGTTGGACCATGTTTGACCATGGTTAATTTTCATATCAAGCCAACCTTATACACATTGTGATGTTGAACCATGGTTTTCCATGGTTGCCTACACTTTATTTTCATATTGATGCAATCTCTGTCACATATGAATTTGGAACATGGCTGAATGTAATTGACTATGTTCAACAATGTTAGATCAATGTTGGCCATGTCTAACCATGGTTGACATAGGTTGAAAATCTTTGAGCATCACTAAATTTCATATTGAGATATTATTTGTCGTTTTGTGATGTAGGACCATGTTTCACCATGATTATAGACGAAAAGGATCTCTACTCAACCATGTGTTTTATAATATCAACTATACAAATAATATTACACCCTCAAAATATGAATCGATAGACTAATAAACCCAATCCAATAATAAAACCAAGGGATTAATAATAAAACATGAAGGGATTACAAACCAAAGGGAATAATATTGAACCTAAGAGTTTACTATTATAAACCATAAGACAATTTTATATTTTTTTTGGTAAGTTGTGCTAATATATTAATTCAGAAACATATAAGTATATAGTTTACAGGCAGGGTTGGTAAGTTGTGCTTAACCAATCCCTACCTTTGTTACACTGATTCTGGGCTGCTGCAGGGGAGGGGGCTGGCCCAGACAAAACTTGTGAGAAAAAAAGACTGTGTGCACAGTACCGCTGATACATTTAGGAGTATGAGAGGAGGACATGACATTGTGGCCTTGTGGGCATGCATGACAATAAATAAAAAAGAACTAAACAACAACACAAACATTACGAGTCCTCATCATCACCGCGGTGGGGAGCTTCCTTGAGGATGGCACAGGCAAGGGCCTACGCAATGGTCGTTTCCTTGGCAGCTTCCACTTCAGTAGTAGTGCGAATGGGGATATTTGACGGTGCGCAGAGGATGGGAGAGTCCGGATCTACTCCTTCTGCAACCTTCGTCGAGACGCCGTCGGAATCCATGATCCAAACGTCTGAGTCTTCATCTGCTTGCGCATGGTTGTTCGGAGGTGCTGGGATGCTCTGCGGAGAGGGAGCCCTGGAGGTGAAGGTGGCCCTCTTCGCACTAAGTATTCCTCTTTTCGCCGGGCTCCTGGAGGATTCTGCGCCCTGCTACAAAGCAGAAGGGTGGCTAGCAGGGGAATTTGTCGAGGAGCCCTCAAGCCATTCGAGATGATTTTCCTCGCTCCGATGGTAGCAACATGGGAGAGCCCCTCGTTAACCACCACAGATAGTGCGTTGGTGCAACCTGGGAGTCATTGCACACTTGGGAGGGGTGGCAGGGGGAGCACAGGAACCAGAAAATCTACAGAGGCTAGGGGCAGGTGTGCAGGATGAAATGCACCAAGCAAAGGGGATCTGCGCAGCTTCACTCCAGGACTTGGACTACGTAGCTGATTGGTTTCATCGAGCTTCCAAATCAGAGGAGCAGAAAGCAGATGTTGGATGGAAGGGGCTGAGAGTGGGAGGATATATAGGAATGCGGATGAGGCATATCAGAGAGTCTATGAGTGATCTGCGTGTGAGGCTCAAACTGATGGCTAGAAGCAGAGGGGTAAGCGAGGTTGCAATACTGATTATGCAGCATGGTCATTAATGGAGGTAAGGGTGAGGTGATGGTCCAGGTCAGGTGATACCATGCCTGTCCATTTTGCGTGATCAATGTTTCTGCGAGGATCGTGCGAGGCGATAACTGTGACTGGATCTGCAGTCGGTGGGGGATTGCCTTGAGGATCTTCATAGTCTGCATGAGTTGGGATTTTATGTCCACTTGTGTTAAGCGTGTCACCCACATTTGGGAGAAGCTGATCGTTTTGAATGAGGATGAGACAGTTCTGTTTCATTGCCTCGTCTTCATTCTGCTCAAGAGTGGTGTGATGCAGAGTGCAATGGATTTCCACCCCTTTGTTAGCAAGAAGGTATGCCACTGCATTGGATTTTCTATGCACATGACCGAAGGTGATGGCTTTATGATTGTGCAGCAGGAGTTCCAGTGCCTTGAGCTTGTGAGCAAGTCTCCAGCTGTTGGAGACTTTTGAAGAAGCAGTGTCGTGAAGGATACGGGTGGCTGCCATGGTTATTATTTGCGAGTCCCCTTCCACTTCCAGAGGGAAGTAGTGGAAGTCTATGGTGATTTGAATACCCTGTATCATTCCTTCTAGTTCAGCTAAGTTGTTGTTGTCCCATCCAATATTCCCATAGTAGATTCTGAGAGGATCTCCCTTGGTGTTCTTGATGACTCCTCCAAAGCCTAATGTCTCGGGGTTACCTTTAGAGGCCCCATCAAAATTGCATTTGGGGGGAGGGGGGGTAACCAAATGTCTGGGGCTAGAGATCTTCATGTGCTTCTGGGGGTGATTTCCATGGGAGTGTTAAGACTTATTTGCCAGTTGTTCCAAATGTGACCTTCAACTACTTCGGTGCGTAGGTCCTCCTTACTCCACACATCTAAGGCCAAAGTTTCCATGAGATTGATGTGAATCCTGTCCCAAAGTTTTTCAGGTGTAGAAGCTTTGTCCTTGAAAATGAGACTATTTTTCTCCTTCCAGATGTTCCAAATGAGGATGCCCGGGGTGATTTTCTATAATCTATTCAACAGATTGTTGTGGAAAGGATTATCCTACCAATTGCTGATGGTTTGAGTGATGTTGCCCCTTACATGGTTGGACCGTCAGTAGAGGACAACCATTCTATCCCATAGGGAGATGGCCTGCGGACATAAGTCTAGCAGGTGGTCGATGGTTTCCGAGTTGCCCTGACAGAGAGGACATCTGGAGGGCCCCTCAAACCCGTGTTTCAAAATATTCTCCCATGTGAGTATGCGGCGTTTACTGAGCAACCACAGGAAGGAGTCTATTTTGGGTCATAATTTTTCCTTCCAGATCTTTTTCCAGATGATATCGACAGGTCTGGGATCTTGCTGATGGAGGAGATGGTATGCTTCCCTGGTTTAGTAGGTGCCACTTGGCATGTGTCCCCAGCGGAGTATGTTCGGCCCAGTTTTGATTTGGATTTTCCTTTTTGTGCATAGCTCCTCCCAGATGTCAGTATGTCTTTCATTATTCCAGTTGTTTTTCCATCTGCTGGTATGTATCCATTGCCTATATCCCTGAGAGGTGTCTTCCGTCCAGAAGTCATTAGTCTTTTGATGTTCCCTATTTTGAAGCATTGCCTTCCATAAAGGTCTGCAGAAGATGGAGGAGAGGCTTGGCATTTGTTGCCAGGATTCCTCCTAGAATCTGGCTTGGTTACCTTCTCGAAGCTCCCAAAAGTTGTGGTTTTGGATAATGCCCTTTTGAAGACTGGCTTCTTTCCATATTTGGGAGCCTGGAAAATCTAAGTTGTATCTAATGAGATCATCCTTTGACCAGTGCTGTGCATACTTGGCCATGCATAGGTTGGCCCAGGGGGTATTGGGATTGGAAATCCATTTCCACCATATGCTCGCTCCCATTATGTTGTTGCTGTGTTCAGGGTCTCAGAGACCTAAACCTCCCTGATTCTTTGGGGTGCACACATCTTTCCAGTTGACTAAGGCCCATTTATTTTTTCCTTTAGTGCCTCCCCATAGGACTCTCCTTTGAAGGGTGTGCATGGCTTTGAGGACCCATTTGGGGGCTGCAAGAACTGAGAAAAAGTAAATGGGGAGAGATTGCAAGACGGATTTGATGAGGACTAGACGACTTGCAATGTTAAGAGTGCTGTGAGTCCAGCTAGAGAGACGAGTTTCCATTTTGTTAAGAAGAGTTCTCCAAGAGGAGTTGTTGATGGCTGAGTCAGTGAGTGGGGCTCCCAAGTATTTTGAGGGTAGGGAGGCAATAGTGATGCCAAGGATGCGAAAAATGTTGCGTTGGGTCAGAGGGGGGGTATGGAAGAAAAAGATATGGGATTTGTGATGGTTGATCTTTGTTCCAAAAGCTTCAGAGAAGGAATCGATGACGAATTTGAGGGTACGGGCTTCCTGGACAGAGGGATAGCCCATTATCAAGTTATCGTCCACAAATTGTTGATGAGAGGTTGGGGGCAAGTTGTGGAGAGCTAATCCCAACAGCGCTCCTGTCTAAATGGAATTTTTGATTAGGCGGCCCAAGCCTTCAGCCATGATAATGAAGATGAAGGGCGAAAGGGGGTCCTCTTGTCTTATGCCTCTTGAGGGATTGAAGGTGGCAGAGGGGATGTCGTTAACCAGGATGGAGTGAAAGGGGGAGGTGATGAGACTCATGATCAATATGATCCAGGTGTGACTGAAGCCAAAATCTGCAAGGATATTTTTTATGTAATCCCAACTTAATTTATCAAAAGCTTTGGCAATATCAATTTTGAGAAGCATACCTGGTTTTTTGGTAGTTTTGAGGGAGTGTATGACCTCATGGGTTAAGATGATGCCATCCAGGATCTGCCTGCCTTCCACATACCCTGTTTGCTCCGGGGAGATGATGAGAGGTAGAAGCTTCTTCAACCTGTTGGCAATGACCTTGGAGATGATTTTGTAAATGACATTGCAAAGGGCTATAGGTATGTACTTACTGGGCGAGGCAGCTCTGTCAGCTTTGGGGATCAGAACGATGAAGGTACCATTTAGAGTTGGTAACAGCCAGTGAGTGGACCTAGATTCCTCCACTACTTCCCAAACTTCGTTTTGGACGATGTCCCAGAAGAAGTGAAAGAAGTTCGTGGTGAATCCAGCTGGCCCCGGAGCTTTCCCAGCTTTTAGTTGGAAGACTACCTATTCCACCTCAGTAGTAGTGATCGCAGCCAGCAGCATCCTGTTATGATCATCTGTTATCAACTTGGGGATGTGTTGAGTAATTTTCCTGATGGCTTCCTACCTGTGATTGTTGGGTTCCTGGAGTATGTCCCTGAAGTGGTTGCACATCTCCTCTGTGATGGCTTCTTGCGTTTCCAGCCTTTCCCCAACTTGATTATTAATGACAGTGATTCTGTTGTGCATTCGGTGTTGTATGGTGGATCGGTGGAATAATTTAGTATTTCTTTCTCCTTCTTTGAGCCAGTTGATTCTGGATTTCTGCCTCCATAAGGCCTCTTCTTGGTTCGTTCTTTACTCCAACTGGGCATTCAGACACTGCTCCTGATGTGATGTCTCATCTGTGCGTCCATATTGGATGATATTCCATTGCAGAATTTTCATTTTTTCCTCCAAGTCTTTCTGCTCTGTGAATATATTACCAAATGTAGTTTTATTCTAAACTTTCAGATGTCTTTTGAGAAGTTTCAGCTTTGTTTGGAATTGAATCATTTTTGGTGCCTGGAGGGGGGGCTATAAAAGTCCACCATTGGGTTACCAGATCCTCAAACCCAGGGTAAATGAACCAGCAGTGTTCAAAACGGAAGGGTTTGGGAGCATGCTTACCTGGGTGGAGCCAATGGAGTTGTATCAGCCAATGATCAAATCCCGCTGCTGGGATGATGGTAGTGTCCAGATTCCCTCCTAGGCGGATGTAAGTCGTCGGTGATGAGAAATTTGTCTAACCAAGAGGCTATCTATTGAGTACCTCCCCTTTTGTTGTTCCAAGTAAAGATCCCATTCGAGGTTTGGAGATCTATGAGATTGTTGCTTTGGATGAATTCTTTGAATTCATTACTGTTAGGTTCTAGATGTTGTCTCCCACCTTTCTTTTCCTGGAGGTTTGTAATCATATTGAAGTCTCCTCCCAAGAGCCAGAGTGAATGGGCTCGTTGATTGTTGAGTTCCTCAAGATTGCGCAGGAGCATCAGTTTTTGTTGCGCGTTTTGGGGTGCGTAGACATTGGTGAGCAGTCCGTGGATATCAGTACCTACCAGGTGGAAGTTACCCTGGATGAAGTTTCTGTTAGCTTGCAGGTTCTCTAGATTAATGATTTGAGGGTTCCAGATGATGGAAAGTCCTCCAAACGCCCCGTTTCCATTGACTGCTATAATGTTGCTACCTTTCCATATCTTTTTGAAGATGGATTCCAGGGTGGAACTGGTACATTTGGTTTCTTGCGTGTAGAAAATTGCAGGGTGTTCCTCCATAATCATTTTTTTTATGATCTTGCGCTTCGTGGGGCTATTGAGCCCTCGGATGTTCCATGAGATGAGCTTCATGGGATATATTAGGAGGTGAGGGCATAGAATCTGGTTAACTTGGGGAACTAGCTGGATTCCACCATTTCTTTCCCTACTTCAATAGTTCATTGCAGGGAGGTTTTCCTTCCTCTTTTTCAGGATTCTTTTGCGAATTATTGGGTATTGATTATCGTGCCTCCCTGTATTCCTAAAGAGGGTAGTTGTTGTGCCTTGGCTATTATTTCCTCCATTTTTTCAATTTGTTGCTCTGGGATTGAGGTGTAGTCCTTTTTGGTACATGCTTCTTCTAGCCCTGCTAGATCCAATCCTTCTAGATCTATGCTTTCTGGATCTTCTTCCATCGCCTCTGGTATCGTTTCCGTTATTGGTTCTTTGCCCTTGAGCTAGTCGTAGTCCATCTCCGTGTTGGCATTGGGAGGTTTTCAAAAGGTCTCTGGTGAAAGCTTGTTTTGTTGTGCCTTCGCTGCTTGTGCTTGTGCAGTGGAGGTGCTTCCAACCTCCTTGCTTGGAGTTGTTTTACTGGGCCGAGCCGATTAAGGTCGCGAAGTCGTTATTGCGCTGGTTCTTTGTTTCGCCTACCTGGCAGTTTTGTTATGTATTTTTTTACTCGCTACCTTCGTGAATCCCTCATTTGCCTATTTGTCACCCTTTTCCATTGTTTCCTTCTTATTCATAGGGCAATCTCTGAATAGATGCCCATGTTGATGACATTTCCTGCATCTGAAGGGAATGTGTTCATAATCAATAATTTGAGCCCATTCATATTCTTCATGCAAGAGACTTACCTCGCCTGGGAGCATTTCGGATAGATTCATGTAGAGAGAGATGCGGGCGTAGGCTGCATAACGGTTAATTTTAGTTTCTTATACGATCTTGACAAACTCCCCTAGGGCATTGCCTGTGTCTCGCAAGGTGAGTTCATCCTAGTAGTCTTGTGAGAGCGAGTAGAACCAGATCCAGACTAGTTCCCAGATTAGATCCTGTTTTTCAGGGTTGAAGCGTTCAGTCTAAGGTTGGAGGTATAAGCCTGCAGAGTTGAAGAAATATGGCCCGTCATCCATGATTTTGTCCTTATCTTTAGAGCAGGTAAAGAGGATGTTAAAGAAGCCCTTTGCGCACAGTTGCAGATCTATGTGTCCTTTTGGTTTCCATTTCGAGGCTATCCATCCCCGCAGTTCCTTTTCCATGGGATAGAAGCCCATGAAATTGCCTATTAATGCATGATCTTTCATGAATTGGATTCTTTCGTTTATGCGATGCGCTAGGAGTTCAATCACTCTTTTCCTAGTTTCTTTTGGGATGCAAGTGGCAGATTTCGTAGTCGTGTTTGTTGCAGTCAAGTTGCTTTCCTTCTGTGATGTGGGTGTCACCCCTGTATTTTCTTCAAATGGTCCAGGGTTGTGTTGATTGGCGTGTTCAGCCCCTGTCACCGTCCCTGTGGGTGACTGACCTTTTGGGGGGGCAGCAGCCCCCCCACTGGGGTCGGTCATTGGAGAACCTATTGCTGTCCGGATCTCAATGTACCGCAGCTCTGACTGAAAGAGGACTGCCAAGGGCAGTCGAAGCCAGAACCAGCAAACCCTAGGTCATGGAGGTTGGCCTGATGCAGAGCTCTGTTAGGGTTTTTCCCTGTGATTTCTATGCTTGACTATCTTTTGCATCCTATAAACCATAAGATAATTATTATAAACCTTGAATTTCACTTTTATTGACCATCGTTGACAATCATTGATAATGGATGATGATGGTACATTTTCATATTAAGACAATCTGTGTTGCAATGTGACAGGTGAGGATCGTTTCCTATGATTATATACCCTACCAATCCATATTAAACCCTTCGACTAATATTATGAATGCACTGAAAAATATTTCAACCTATGAATACGAAACATTATATTGATAAACCCAAGTGAAAAAAAACACTTAAGGGATTAATACAATAACGCCAAAAAACTATAAACCCAAAGAGATAATATTAAACCCAAAAAATTAATATTATAAATATAAGATATACAAAGACAAAATTTTCAAATATGATAAACCCAAATACATTATAACATAAATACAATAATCTAAAATAAATTATAAACCCACAATAAAAAAAAAAACTATTAAAACCAATCGAATAATTTAAATACAATATCTATATAAACAAGAATAAAAATATTATAGACCATACATTTAACAACTCAACCTATCACTAGTGTAACCTACCCCATTTTCGCGCACAAATTTTTGTTCCTGGTTACTATATTTTTTAATGAGTATTAGTAATGTAGTTACATCCTAACATTATTTAGTTTATTACACTATGGATTGTTCAATGATTCCAATAAAATACTCCGTATTCCTCTAGATATAAACCTGTATAGCTAAGTTTTGATGTTGTTAGCAACTCACCAAAATGGCTAAGTTTTGATGTTGTTAGCAACTCACCAAAAGTGGTCCCACTACTCTTTCCATTAATCTTTTGTGTTCTGTCACAACTCCTAAAACAACATTTCACTTTGTATAATAACCTACGTGGTACCATTTTATCAACTCATGGTACTACTTTAATGTACATGATTCCTGTTGTTTTTTCAATCAACTACTTCAATCAATCTTGGCTTCTATTATTAATTCTTCCGTTTATGCCCAAGAGTAAACTTATGTCTTGAATACTTAGCATACTTCAGTTATCCTTCCTAATATTATTTTCCAACGTAATTAATGCTTTATATTATTTTTTATCTGGGAACTATCCATTATCAATTTTAACATCATATTAGTATCCCTAATATAACAATATATAAGTGTGTTTCCTTTTGTTTTTAATTTTTTTTTAAAGGGTTGTACTTTATGCGATGCCTCTCCTTCGAACTTCCTTTCACTTTAACCAGCCTAGATCCATCTTAACTCCGGATCTATCAAGTGTCGAGAGGGATCAAATCTCTGGAGGTGTAAACATTTGGAGGTTTGCACCTTGAGAGATTTGATCCCTCTCGGCGTTTAATAGATCCAGAGTTAAAATTGAACTAGGCTAGGCCTAATGAAAAATCCTTCCCCCTTTTCCCATTGACCATCTTTTTAATATATTTCTATAATTTAAATAATACTTTTTTCTTGAACTGTTTTAATTTTTTTTACTTTAACCTACTGCATATCAAAAATTTTAATATTTTTTCTTTGTAATTATTTTACATAAATTTTTCATATTAATACCACCCAAAATTTAATCCAAATATATATAATAATATAACTATTTTTCAATTTCATTGTTTATTCTCTTTCTTTTCCTTTTTTTAATTTTGATAAAATATTATTTAATTTTTAATCTTATCATTTATTTACATACATATTACAAATTTTCCAGCTACTTTATTGCGATCTAATGATTTTTTCGAGCAATAACTGTGAATTCAATTTGTACATATAGTCTCATGTTAGCTGTAAATGGCGTGGCTCATAAACAAAAATCATTGTCATAATTATGTGCAATGATAAATACCTGGAGTCTTCATAATCAAAATCTGCAGAGACATCTGGTGCGTTTCCTCCATAGATTAGAAGGTAATATGGCTTCTCCATTGACTACGTATTGATTCATTTCCCTGAGCAGAAAATGCAAGGCAGATTATTCTTTTGAGCACTTTAAAATAAAAATATTGTTTTACAATATTGTCTTGGGATTTGAAGTTTAAATTTTATAATTTATATAAATTTGATAAATAAATATCTACTAAATTTTTTACAAATTATTGTACTTAATATTTTTTTTAAACGGTTAACAAAACAAAATAACACAATAAAAAACAACTTTCAAACAATCCTCTCATTTAGGTCACTTTGCTTTACAATAAAAATAAAGAGAAAAACAAACTTTTGCATGACCACGGTGAGAAATAAAAGAAAACCACTTTGAAACAATCTCTTAATATAGGTCACTTTTCCTTTGCTTTACAATTATAAAAAATAGAGAAAAAAGCCTTTGCATAGACATGGAGCAATGATGAGAGTGATGAGAGCCATTTGAACAAAAACACATAGGAGCACTTTACAAATAAAAAAACCACTTTCAAACCATCTTTAAATTTTTTTTGTTTTACAATTAAAATAAGAGAAAAACCCTAGAGGGCTAGGGAGAACAAAAACAAAGCATAAAAAATGATTAGAAAGTGATTAGCTATTTGAACAAACACATAGGAGCACTCTTTAAATAAAAAGAAAAACCACTTTCAACATTTATCTAATTTCTTTTGTTTACAATAGAAATAAAGAGAAAAAAACCCTAAAACAAAGCATTCAACAATGATTAGAAAGTAATTAGGCATTAATTAATCATTTGAACAAAGTGACATAGGGAGCACTCTAGACATAAAAGAAAAACCTACTTTCAAACTATCTTTTGATTTAGGTCAATTTATTTTAGAAATAAAGGAGAAAAAACCTTTACATGGCCCTAAGGGAAAAAAAAACAAAGAATCTAACAAATGACCGTAAAGTAATAAGTTAGTTTAAAATAGTACATAAGATTTTGAAATTAATTTGATTGTTGATTTTGATTTTAAGATGGATAGCAATAAAGTTTAATTCTATTTTCTTCAAATTTTAAAATATTCTCGAAACCGCAATAAAAATAGAAATCTCTATATATGGTATTTGGCTCATAGGCTTGTTATATAATTAGATTTTTATTTATAATCCTATTTGATATATTGTTATTTATTTACTCTTACTTCGTTATAATTCTTTATATTTATTTATTTACCATACCTCTTTATACCTATTTTATATTTATTTATTTATCATACCTCTTTATACCTCTTTTATATTTATTTACTTACCATACTTATTTTATAACTATGGTATTTGGCCCATGGTATCAATATTAATTTGTCCCGTGTATTCATTCCATAGGCTTCATCTAAATAAAACCTCTTTTTAAAGTTTTTTTAAATATAAAAAGGTATATGGAATAAATATAAAAATAATTTTTATTTATTTACTCATACATCTAGTTTATATATATATTTATTTATTTACCATAACTCGGAGTAAGTATAAAAATAGGTTTATTTATTTACCATACCTCATGTTTATTTATATTTATATTTATGTAAATTTTAAAATATTGTAACTTTGATGGGGAAATATTTATGTCTTTAAATACTTTAAAGATTCATTTTACAAACATTTAATTAAAATAAATATTAAAAGATTTTGGATTTTGATTGTTTGTGTTCAATTAACTCTTTTCCTTTGATTTAGGAAATGGTATTGACTTTAGTAAAGAGTAAAGATGTTTAAAATTTTAATTAATTTGGAAATTCAATGTGGTAAATTTTTTGTTAAAGGTAAATTTATGATCTATTCAAATTCATGTTTATAATTTACTATCCATTCAAATTATATAAATAATACATAGTTTTATTTTAATAGTTAATCTCTGTAAATTTCATTAATAAGTTAAAAAAGTTATATATAATCTAAATATTCAAGTTATATAAAATTCAAGATTAGGTCAATGCTTTCGCTCGACATTAGAAAAAGTAAAATTTATTATTTTTTGAGAACGTGACATACCCAACATCGAGGTCATATCGACCGTAGATTGCGCCTTCGACACAATTAGTTAAAATCTTTGTTACCATGTGTATACACCCCCGTTGGTTTTTGTGGCATTTTCATACTTGTTATTCTTGTTATTCTTTTAACTGATATGCACTTACCGGGGGGGTCAAGGGTAGGCCCACACATACACCGTCTCCACGGAGAAGGAGAAAGAGTCTATAATATATTTTCAAATCAAAATTTTATGTTAACGTACCCTACCATAGTTTCATCCTAACTTAGCTAGCTCTAGGGTTGTCAAATACCTCTATTCAAATGGCAACCACACAATTTCACCATTGGCCCATTAATGCTATACGAGTACCACCGACTAAAATACCCATGCCATCCATGCTCATGCCCATCCTTAGCGTCCTCTCGCACCTTCCGCCCCGAGCCGCTAAAAATTAACTCGTCATCCGCGCCATTACTTCCCTCCATCCGGCCCCTATTATTTTTGCGTGGCTTTTAATTGTTAAATGGCAGTGGTCGTTACTTCTTTCCCCTACAACCGTCACTCCGTCTTCCCGTGCGAGAGGTATCGACCGAGACCGAAGGTTTCCTCGCACTCTAACCGACTCCTTTTTTCGCATTTCCGTATGAGATTTCCCTATTGCGAAAATTTCAAACATTTATGCAAAGTTGCAGAGCATGCTTTACATGTAATTGTTGAAGATGCAAAATTGCGTACATGCTTTGTTATTTTGGTTTCCCCATTCAAAGTCGTTTCGTTATTAGAGCCCATAAATTATTTTCTTGGATTTTTTTTTAGTCCAGGCTCGGAAGTGGATTTTTTTGAATTTTGTTTTTAACGTCATCGCACATGTCGCGGATTCGAAGTGAAAATATTGTGCACAAAAATTGAAATTTCACCGCTAAACCACATTCCAATTCGTTCAAATAATATTTCATGTAAATGCTGCTTGTCAAGGAATGCTTTATTTCCATCAACTTATTTTATTTTTATTTGGATATCTCGTGACCGAGATCTTTCTCCGAAGTCGATATTTCACCGGAAAATGTAGATTATTCAAACTCTCCATCTTTAAAAAGAAAATATTGCGAACTTGTTTTTTAAACAACATTCCACTAATATTTTTAAAAAGAAAAATATTGGGAACTTGTTTTTCTAAACAACATTGCACGAATATTTTGGTACAAATTTTCTTCCGGGGAGTTGCCACCTAAATTGTAAAAATCGGCCTCGCCTTCGAGTTACTTACAAGGTTCAAACCGTGTAAGATCGGGGTCTGGGCCGAGAAATTAAAGCTCTCTTCGTAATTGTTTCTCCGAAGTCGACATTTTACCGGAAAACATTTATTCAAATTCTCCATCTTTAAAAATATAAAATTATTGGAAACTTTCTTTTCTAAACAACATTGCGCGATTATTTTACAAATTTTCTTGTAGCGGCTACATAAATTGTAAAAATCGCTTAGCCTTCTCGAGTTACTTACAAGGTTCAAACATTTTCAGCCTATTGGCTCTATTAAATTTATAATCGTTCTCTAAATTTTCACTATCGTCCATTAAATTGTAAAAATCTGCTTCCCCTTCGAGTTACTTATAAATTTATATATATTCCAAAATTAGGAAAATATATAAGAATAAATATATCGCAAGATTTTTAATTATAGATATTTGTTCACATTTATTGTTGAAAATTTTAGTTTGTAATAAGCTTTGTTTTTAATTAATTTAATGTTGAATAATTTTAGTGTGGCCGCCTTGCATCATGATATCATTTTATTAATTTAATTAATTAATTAATTAATTTTTTTACACGGAGAGAAATTTGTTTAATTGCTATTTTTCATTCTATTATTATTGAAAAATTTATTAAATCTATTTTTTGAGAGTTGTTTTATGGGTTTTTTCATTTTGATTAATGTATATGACTTTTTTCAATTTTATTTTATTTTATTTAAACAATTTTTTTTAAAATATAAGATTATTGATTTGTAATTTTTTAATTTCAAGTATATTTTATTTATTCCATTATAATTTTTTTTTATAGAATGTCTTTTTAAACTTATTGTTTAAATTCAAAATATTCGTCAACATTGTTATCCTATTGTTTGGAGTTCAATATGGGGAGAGGAAGGGCCTTTATATCATTTTTTTTCACGATGACAAACATGTAGTTTCGGGATGTTTTGAATAAAATCTCCTCGAACACAAAATATGCCATATTAGACTTGATTTCTAAAATAGTTTTGGATGTTTTCTAAAAATAGTTTTGGATTTCAAAAGAAACGATAACGACCAAGCAGTATGCAACACATCATCTACAATGTAAATTCCATAGAAAAGAGTACAACATGAAATCAAATGAAAATCACACATCACATAAATGGATATAATATGTTCAACTTATATAACCGCATTCTCATTGCAAATTGTAGTTTAGGCAAGTCTTGCTTTATTTCACTTTGCCAAAAACATAATCACAATTGAAAAGAACGAGAAACTAAGATTTGTTCATTTTGTTCTGTAGAAAATAATATAATTATAACACCCACATGCTATGATGAGATGAGAGTTGTTACCTATTTCAAATGCAACATATGTTATGAATTACATCACATTATTTTAGACATGTGTGTTATCTTAACTTTAGTGTAGCTAGTGCATCATTCTAATTTTTATTTTACTATGATATACTCTACCTAGTTTAATTAGGAGACAAGAAATGTGGCCCATATCCACACATGTCATCTAAATAAGCTGATTATTGATAGTAGATATCACACACATAGATTAATTAACAAAGAGTAAGTGGCCCAAGTCCACACATATTTAGTTAGTTTTCAAATTCTTGCATTAAATCAAGTTTTAATTTTTGCATTAGGATTTTGGGACCAGGATTAAAATACCAAAAGAAAGCAAGTAATCTATGTTGCCCTTGCACCTAATCTGGACTTCGGGTGTGCATATGAACGCTTTCTCTTGATATTTTACAATCTCCTCATAGAGCAAACTTTTAGTTTAAATAGGACAAGCTAGCAAGCGGCCCCATTATCTGCACATTGTTTATTTTGTGAAAGGAACAACCAAACATAGTGTATCGTATATCTTCATCTTACAACATTGTGATTGTTCACTTTATTTCACACACAAAGATTCAGCGAGCTAGGGCACGCCATAAGCAAATATTTTCTTTTCATTTTCCTAGTTTAAAGTCATTAATATTAGTTCAATTTTTAATATCAGGATTTGTGATAAGATCTAATTATCTTTAGAAGAGCAAGTAATCTCTTCTACCTTCGCACCCACGGTGACTCCTAGGTAAGCATATGAACACTCTCTACCGATAATTCACCATCTCCCCCCCCTATAGTTGATCAATTAAATTAACTAAGAAGCATTGTAAGCGGCCCACATCCGCACATGTTTTACTTTTGAGCAAGGAACAAATCCAAACCTAAGCTTAAATACGGGATATTGAAAAGGATCACCGCATATC
Organism: Pinus albicaulis; assembly: GCA_034641835.2. NCBI lineage: Eukaryota > Viridiplantae > Streptophyta > Pinopsida > Pinales > Pinaceae > Pinus > Pinus albicaulis. The sequence goes on from JAXQQM020087604.1 coordinate 15,649, forward strand.
CACATGTTCAAACTATGTGCTTGTTCACCTCTTTCTCACACACATTCACACCTTAACTAAATCAAAGCCACCTAAAACTCACTTAAATAAACGCATTAAACTCTCCTGGCTGGGGCCACAAGAGAAGTTATAGCTTAAGTTAGACCAAGGGGGTAGGCATCCAATAAGCCGCCTTGGCCGCCTTACACTCCGAAACATAGAAGTCGACTATTTAGGAACTTTTAAATCCGTCTATCCGCCCACGGCAAAGAAAACTCCGAGAAAGCAAAGCGAGAGACCCGATCTCGTAGGGGGTTAGGCTTAGGCCTGGGCCATGGGTGAAAATATTCGGGGTCACTCCGACCCGTTCAATACCCTACATCGGTAGCCGAATTACCAAGAAGCCCAAGACCTCGAACGCCGGGGACGACGGCACCAGCGACCAAAATTAGCATCCTCTCATAGGTGACGGTGGTAGGCAAGCACTAGATCCCTCTACCCTTACCTGGTTGGATTTTCTTCGGTTGACCGGAGGCGTCGCTAACCTTTTGGGACGTTGCCCAAACATTCGCAAGATATCTTCTCAAGGCCCAATTACATTTGAGCGTGTGAGGACGACTTAGGTCTTCTAGGATTTGAGTATCATACGAAAAAACAACAAAAAACCATATTTTTTTATTGACCGGTCACATAGGATTAATCTAAAGGGAAATTTTATATTTTATTTTCGTTTTTTTTTTATGTATGCGATCGGATTTTTTTTTTTTGGATTGTAATCTCTATCCTCTCAAAATTTTCCAAAAACATACCTAGATGATGCGAACGGATCCAATAGGGACTTCGTCGTATCTAGACGCCTTGGGACCCTCCCCCATTACCGGGAGGGGGTCTCCAGGTCTTTCGCCATTTAGGCATCAAAGACTTTATAATCGACACCCATATTGGTTCATCCTTATTAGGGCATCATTAGTTGGAAACCCTCGTCGGTCACCCAACACGACACCAAGAACAATTCCCACAAAATGTCGCATACCACTCTCCCACAATCCTTAGGGGACAAGAGGAGTGCTATCCCATTCAGGAAGTCAGTGAATCAAAGTAGGCATGTCACACAAACCCTGTACCCAACTGCACACCGTGTTTTTGACAAGGGGCAATGGCTACAAAACTTCAGTCATCTTTCTTCTAGCCTTCGTTAAATTTACCATATTTAACCAAGTTGACAACCATCCCATTGCTCACAACCCTACATGGATTCCCATGCCCACGAAGCTCGCTTTTGACATTCCATATTTCGAAGGGAAGCAAGCGCAGACCTCGAAAAGAATATTATGACTTTCCACCTATGGTATTCGGCGAACAACATCATTGACGATATTATTCGACCAAGACTATTTCTCAATGCACCCCAATCGAATAGCCGCAAAATGGCATGTGGAGCATCCATATGCTACGCATAGAACCTTTAGCGCCCTTGCTACTACATTTCGACTCATTTTCAATTACCCACCCACCAAGATTTTTGGAATGGAATTACCGACCCACTTTAGGCAAACAATCGCCGTCCATATCTCGTACCACCTCCACGAATGGCGGAGGCGTTGTAGTTTCAGTGTAAAGCTAAACTCAAATCTATCGAGTTCTGTTATATATGTTCTATGTATTATTAATTCATAAATTTCAATAAATTTCTTTCGTATATGTGGGCAAAGCATACAGAATTTTTCACATTCCAATCAGATACAAATAATGCCATCGAATCATATCATCGGCATCTCAAGGAAAGGTACCCAAGTGAAAAGAATAATGCATGTCATAGACGTGTCGATTGGTTAATATATGTGTTGTTGACAAAGGTTGTATTATATTACAATCATATGCAACATTTAAAAGAAGTCGGGTTTTCAGGATTTCGCCTAGAAAAATTGAGGAACAACTGAATCTATCCAAGTGTAGAGCTAGCCAAATCCAAAATGAATATTTGTGTGCCCCGATGAAAAGGAGGTAACAATGGTTATTGGGTTCGTAGCCAAAATAAGGATACACGTGATATCCGGTACAATGTCATATATAAAAGTTCCAATCTACACTTCGTAATTGCAATTGGGCCTTGAATGGAAATGTTTGTAAACATGTGACTGTGTGTTGAGATGTTGGTGAGTAACATTAGTTTGGGTGAAAATGTACTACCTAGTGTCACTAATCCTCTACTATGTAGTTGCCTACAATTTTATTTGATTTGAATGAAACACCTATATTGGGCCTAGAACTAAATCGAGCTTCCGCCATGCTTTGATTCTCCTCCAAATATAAAATTATTATAATGAAACAAGCATTAATAATGTTGAATCGACCAATGCACGTCAGATAGTGCATTATTTGAAGATGATGAGATGAAACGGTTAACTCATCAACTCATGAGAAATTGAGATCCATAATACCTACAAATTTGGAACAAGAAAATGCATTGAACAAATTGGGTAGACAAAGCATGTCAAGAATACAATAGAATGTTTTTCAATACTATAATTCCATCAAAGATTACTACTAAAATAAAACATAGTTTCTTGAGCCCTACCAACAAGAAAAAGCAATGGGGCGCAAGTCAAAATCAGTGGAAAGATAGCCCACATTTTGAAAAGGTTGACTGAAATGCAAAAAAGAAACATGGATGAGCAACTAGAGTTATCTTCTCAACACCAAAGAAGTTTGGGCCACATGCCTCGAGTATGAAACATTCTATTATAAAGAAAAATGGTAAGGAAATTTGATGGCATGCATTGTTTTATGTGAAATACAATATATTATAATTTTCTTATGCATTTTCATAACTATATGAAATTTTTTTATTATTACAAGCGAGGGAACCACATCTCACAATGTTCCGGCCTTGTCGAATTCAATTATTTGATGAGCATGTTGGTGAAAAAACTATAGCAGCTTGAACACCGCGCTCGTTGATTAGCATCCCAATTTCCTCCCCGAGGGTTCTTCCTCCTATCAGAGAACCAATGGGGATGTACGCTCACACCGACCACCTTTCTCCATCATAAATTCATCCATGCATATAACCACCTCCCCAAACCCTTCCCAATTCCCACCCCTACCATTTATTCATCCACCCTATTGTTTCAATCATCCACCCTGACATTCCAATTTCCCCCTAGGGTGATCCCTCGCCCCCAGTGATTCCCACTATCGCACAACCTATGGGGTGTATCACCGCCCACACCCACTACCTATTTCCCTATTTCAATTCCACCATGCCTTTATCCACCACCTATGAACTGTGCCACATCCATCACTGCTACCCAATTATCCGCCGAGGAAGGAAAATCTTTCGATTGCCTTAGATCTTCATGGTGAGAATGAGTAGTTGATCAAAATATTATCATGAATTAATGGAATTGATTCTATGCATTTTGGATTTTACAACTAATTGGTTATTTAATTTTTTGGCAAAGAATATCAAGTTCGAAATGCACTTGGGAGTGCCAAGTGTGGCGAGGGTGACATATAGACCCAATTTATAAACCGCTCATGATGTCATTTTTCCATTATTTAATTTATGTGCGACCTTCCATTATCTATGTTGGGAATACCATGGGCCATGGGCCCATTTTGTAAAAGAGAAAAATGTATAACTAGACCAATTTGGAATACAAGTACAAGAATTTGAATTTGTGTATATGACAATGTATTCATTGGCTTTTAAATTCATGATGTGGATTTAATGTTATATTCTATCAATGTTACATTACTTTCGATGAATGTAGTGATAATGGATTTATTTGTTTCATTTACAAATTATCAAGTTTTAGCAAGTTAAGTTACTTAAATTTAAGTATATTACCAATGTTGTATGCATGGACAACCATATCATTACCATGGAACTGTAAAGGTTAGTTATAATACGTATGTATCATGTACATGAAGAGAGCATATATATGGATTCAGATTTATTTTAATTTTTTGAATTTATGAAAAAGAAAACTAAAGTTTTAAAGTATAGTATACATGTCTTATAATAAAATCTCGCAAAAATAGATAAAAGCTTTGTTTCCTTTTACCACTTCAATACTAACATTTAAAGACAGAGAAAAACTTTACTGATAAGTGGTGTAGTATTATTTAAGTTTTGTTTTTTAATTTGGTTTTATATATATTTTAACAATTCCTTTATTTACCTTTAAATAGAGCACAAAATATATTTATGGTAAGAATACAAAAGAAGGTAATATTTTCTTTTGAGATGTGGGTTCACCTAGTGTGGAAGTGTCTTTTCTCACATAGTTTCTAACATAATTTTGCGCACCATGAAGTTCTCAACATGTGACTTATAAGGTGAAGAGGGAGTTCTGTACCAATAAATGTTGAATGATAGAAAAATTGTGAATAATAAGAATGTAGTAAGTTACAAACAATCTTCATTGTGATAACCCCAAACTATTTTCTTCTACTATTCTTATCGTCGCACCTATTGATTTGCCATCTTTTCTTATCGATCATATGAAAAGGGCATGAAATCATAGACCATTCAAATATTTAACTCAAGCTACTAAAAAAACATTTAACTCAATCATATTTAAAAATATTTAACTCAATCATATTTAAAAAATATATAAAATCCAAAAATAATCAATTTTTTTTAAATTAGCATTCATTACAAATTAATATACATATTCTTTCATTTTCTATTTTCTAAGTTTTTTAGGCCTTTGAAAGCAAAAATGAAATTAGAAAATGGTAAGCTTTCTTATTCCACTATGATTTTCTTTGGTTGAAATGGCGACCGCACGGTTTAATGGGGCGTAGTACATCACATCATATTTTCTATACTTACCAGGATTTTCGACGACTGGTATGGCATGGGTCGCATGGCATGGGATGCCCATTAGTACTTTTAAACACATTAATGCTTTATGGATCGGAAAATAAGGCTTTCCCGAGTGGGTCGTAGCATAACTTTTGACTCTTCAAAAGATGGTGTTCTTTGTACAAGTTGAAAAGCATATTTTTAATATGGTTTTAATATTCTTTAAAGTTCGAGGGTGATTCCAAAAATCATTTTACATAAAAATATTAAATGTTGAAAGTTGTTTAGAGTAGTGTATAAATGGTTTAATTTTTCAATCATTTATAAGTTATTTATGAAATTTTGTAATGCATGTCACATAGTAGTCATTAATTGTTAGTTTAATAATGGAGTTTATATCGTATATTTATTAGTGAAAAATACCTATTCAATTCTCTACACACTATTGAAAAGTTATTAATTCAATTTTCAAACACTTTTCAAAATTAACTTATATTTAAACCAATGAAAAGTAATCCTTTCAAATAAATCTACCTAATACTATCTAAATCTTGAAAAATATCTACTACCCATAAAAAAATCAATAATCATCGTAACAAGTTATTCATCCATCTACTTACCCATAAAAAAAAAAAATAATCATCCGAACAACTTATTCATCAATGTAGTTCAAGTAATATCTTGGTTTTTTCATGTGTTAGAGTTAAAATATTGTCAGCAATTATTAACAATTATTTAACTCTGAGATGTCTAAGTCAACAATTATCACTATTATTTAACTATGGGCCGACTATTAATCACTTCAACAAGTATTTCATCAACAATTATTAAAAAGACTAAGTCCACATCCCCCGAGGAAAATTTCTATCGCCTGTGGGGTGTCTATTTATTATCATTATTATTTAATAATTGCTAAACATGCCTAGATGGCAGTCCATATTTTGAGAGCATATTTATTATAAATTTTTAAAAAATATAATACTTTTACCAGAAATATAATATTTTTCGATTAAAGAGTTTTTTGCCAATTTAATGATCCAAAACTATATAGGATTTAGCTAAATGAAAGTTTATCTTTTTAGGAATAAATTTTCCACATAAATAGTAATCAATAAGGCTATATAGCTAGAGTTTCTCAAGCTTAATTTTAAATAAAAATAATTTAAAATAATTCCGCTGAATTATTATTAATTTAAAATAATTCTAGTTGAACTATTATTACTGAATATTTCTAACGAATATAAATTCCACCCCATATCTTATAATGGTAATGTTAAAGAGTATAGCAACAAGAAGACCTACTTCAAAGCTTTATAAATAGCATGGATGCCTTATATTAAAGATATTTCTTAAAACCATCAACATGTTTAGAAAAGCTTAGGTAAGAAAAGAAATGACATCACCCCAAGCTTTAAAATATAGTGATTAGGATCTAAGAAAGGTTAACTTAGATAAATATGTACCTCCTACTTTTATTCATATGTAAATTTAAAATGTAAAAGTATTAAAATTTTAATTAAAGTACAATAAAGTATTTTTTAATAACATTGATCCGACAAAATTTTACCAATATAAATGTCAATGTATTGTGGAATTTACTACAAAATGCCCCATCACTTAAATGTATACTCAAAGAATAATAACATCACTTTGTGACACTCAAAGATTAATAAAACCCAAAAAGAAAGAGAAAAAATGAGATAAACACTCAATTATTTTTTAATCCAAAATTAACTCAAAAAAAGATTAAAAAATAAGTAAAATAACCTAAAAACTCTCAAAACTTCTTATTTCAGTTTGTATACATAACCAATTGCTTTTAGTTATTTGCAATAGTCATGATATTATTCGTAGTTGTTTTTAGGCACTTGGAGTTTTTCGATGTCAAAATTCAAGAAAACACCTTGAGGTGAAATCTTGATTATGATTCAATACCCCAAAACCTTTATAATTTCGATTGTGCAAGATTACTCATCAAACTTTCGTTTTCAACCACGCTGATGTTTCCATTATGTAAATTTCTCATCACAATAGTTCATGGAAATTTTATAAATCACAATAATAAAAAAACAAACTAGTTATATTTTTCATATTATATGCGTTGCTTAACAGACTATATGAATTATTATTTGGCAATCATTCTTCAAAATGGAAACTTAACGAATTTTATGAATTTTTAAAGAAAAATATTGAAAATCGTCCTTTCAAATATGGAAATTAAACGAATTTTATGAATTTTTAAAGAAAATATTGAAAATTTTAATTTTTCGCATACGCACATAAGGGTGACATTAGGGATACGATATTCCAGATCTGTATGCACACTTCAGGAAGATCTCTCCATAAACGCCCACCGTTTTAAATCTCAATACTCGAGAGGAAAACGTTAATGTCGAAATTCCCACAGGAGATTGTACGTCGGTGAGATTGAGGCTCTCGGACAGGAGGTCGTATGGGCGGAAAGTTAGATTGGCTGACATGGCGACCGCAATGGTTTAATGGGGCGCAGCAGAGGCAAATCAGGTTTTCGACGGCTCGAGATTTTCGACGGCTGGGTATGGCATGGGTCGCATGGTATTGGGATGCCCATTAGTACCTTAAAGGCATTAATGGGCCAATAGACTGGATAACATAGTTTTCCTATTCAAATGACCATTTATTTATACATCACTTCAAATATCAACCTAATTTCCACCTATGCAAGTCTCATAATCACATGACTAATTTCAAGCCACTAAGGTATTGTTGCGCTCAGATGAGGTTACAGATTAAATGCATATGTTTCCCATATCATAATCCCATGGTAGAATATGATGGTAAGTCTATAACGTGTAAATTGCCCGTTGAATACATGAAGGTTTTGATAAATTCTAGGCTTGGTTATTGTCGAAATTTGGGGTCGAACCAGTGGTGATGGCCACGTTGTATACACATGTTATCCTCACATGATGGTCAGTACGGGGCTCATGGGATGGTGGATAGCTACCCTATTTAAATCGAATGGTGATGTTTCATTTTCTTTAACCATAGCCCTAAGAGCAATGTTGAGCTCTTTGTCCTTTGGTTTCTTCGTCGCCCACGCCCATCTGGCCTGCAGACCACTGGCATGTCGATATTGGAGAACTCGACAGCTGGGGTTTCCATACATAGAAGTTTGGTCTCCCATTTCCAACTCTCAACTGCTTTTTTTTTTTCTAAGATATTCAAGGCACACGGGATGTCTTAATGTTCTCTTCTTAGGATTCAGCCTAGAGAGTGATTGTTATCTATCTCCATCAAGAGGCAATAGAGTTCGAGATAAATTGGTGTATGCTATTTTTGTAACAGTCATAAAATACGGTTTGTGGGTTTTTATGTGTAATAGATTTTAGTAATGTATGTTTTGGTACAGCTTTCGGGAATTGAATAATTTCCAAGGCCTACAAATTCTATTGTTCCTCCAATATGTTCGATTGTACTCCTATGAAGTTTTTTTTTTTTCAATGGTACTCCTATGTATATCTTTATGTGAAAAACACTGAGTCTGTGCATTAAAATTATCGTGTTCATATTTTGGAGCTATGCTTCTATATAAGTCGTTCCTTGTCTCTTTTATATCTTAACTTAAACAATAAGAAATGCTTTTACCAGAAACTAGTTTTGCTTCAAGTGACAGCGAAGATTTCATCTATATTTTTATCTATACGCATGGATGGTCCTCACTTTCTGTGTTCGCTATGGGGTTATTGCGCTCAAACTAGAAATGATATATGTTCACGTTCGGACTCATATGATAAAATTTCGTTTCAACTGTGTATTTTATTTTCAATACCACTATCACTGTAATACATACGCTTATGGATGTTTTGGAATTAAAGACCGGTCATTTTAGCATTGATCTTGTCTGTTCTGAAAAATACCTCGATTATTGGGTAATTCGAATTATGATAAAAACTCTTGCGCTATACATCAGAGCACAACGTGGTTTTCAAATAGTCATAGAAGTTCGACTGCGAACTTTGGACTCCTTAATCTCTGCATGTGTCATATTAATAAAACACTTATTACATTATATATATATATATATATATATATATATATATATATATATATTTCGGAAGTTTATCAATTTCGTTTCTAATATAATATCAACAACAAGAATATACTGGTTACAATTAAGGTTGAAAATTCCTTCAATTTTTTTTTTTCAGAAGAAAACGCTAATTATATTATATATATATAAACATTACATTGACATATATGTATATAAACAGTACATTGACATATTTATCTCAGCTGAGGAAACCTACAGCGAGAAAACACCCTTGAAAGGCTTGATAAATTACGCCCACTTTGGAGTGAAAGAGCAGATAAAAATAGTTCGGCCTCCTCATAATCGGGAGAATATCCATCCCATACAAATGGAAGCATCATATGATACGAAACGTGATTAAACTGGAAAGGTTGATTCAGCAGTAATCATTTCTCAGCAAGAAATAGATATGAGAAACAAAAATGGAAATGATGATCGTAGATTGAGAATGATAAAGGCTCAAAAAAGAAGGAAAGATCACTCCTGTTCTGTCCCATCTGTGAAATGATAAGATGTCAAAACGGAAGGAAAAATGTAAAACTAAACAGATCAGGGACGTTGTTATAAACGAGCTCGCTTGTAGATGTCCTGTACTCTTTAAGCATATTAATCGCCCTTATATCTGGCAAGAAGAAGAAATATTTAGGCTCGGTTGAAGATATCTTGTCAGGCTCAAGCCAAATGGAGTCCGGCTCGCATGCTGATTAGAAACAGGCTCGCTTGACATATTATAAACCAGGCTCGCTTGAAAAAGGAGATAGATGGGAATTCGTTAGACAGAAAAATGTCGATCAAAAAGAGTAGTCACTCCATATATAAGATCAGGCTCGCTTGTCTGGTGAGATTACATCAAATTGCCCAAAGATCGGGAGCAGTGGGGAGACAGGAAATATTGTTGCATGCCTGCCCGATAACCAAAAGGTGGAGTGACATAGGCCCCGTAATTAACCAAAAATCAGCAGTCTCCGCCTGTGCATCTCATCTATGGAATCGAGATGGATGTTTCCCAAATCTGGTTTCCATCTCTGAAGTGAAGCACCTGCATTAAACCAAAATCTAAGGTGATGCGTTTTTTGGAGAGCCCATCAGCCCTGGTGTTTTTTTCCCTATAGATATGGCTGATGGGAGGCCTATTGAGCATCATCCACAATCTGCGCATCCTGTGCACCCAGCCCAGCAAAGCCAGGCACATCATAGCTGAAGTGTTTTCACCCAAACAATAGCCACCTGAGAGTCCCCGTATACATGAGCATCATGTAGCTGTAAATTGGAGGCCACCAGAATGCCACCCCAGAGAGCGATGATCTCTGCTTTATTATTGGATCCTGGACCCCTGTTCCAGTATATGTGAATCCTCTCCCTCTGTGATAATTTGATCCAGGCACTGCATCCCATAACACCATCCACACATGCACCATCAAAATATATAGCCGGGATGGCCATCTCATGAGGCTGAATGCGAATGGAGCCATCCGAAATGGACAGAGTAGGGGAGGGACGATCATCCATCCACCTCATGATAGTAGAGAAAATACATGGAATCTGAAAAGGAACATCATCAAAAATCAACTTATTCCATCCCAACCATACCTCCCATATGAAGAAGAAAGGCGGCAATCTGTATTTTTCCCGCAGCTTGTCCCATTCCAAAGCGGAGGAGATGAAATCATCTGGGAACCACGCAGGTTCCATGAAATGTGAACTAAAGAGCCTCCATAAACCCACAATAGCAGGACATCGAAAGAATAGATGTGAGATGGACTAGAAATCCCCATAGCATATGACACATCTGAACGACCCACAATATCCTCTTTTGATCAGGTTTTCCCTAGTCAGTATCTTACCCTTCCAGACCAGCCATCCAAAGAGAACAATTTTTGTAGGGATTTTCCTCCACCAAAAAGATAGAAAAGTCATGGACATCTGTCCCTAGTAAGAAGAGGCATTAAGACTTCTGTATATATCTTTAACTATTAATCCGCCATCATTCATAGGGCCATCTCATACGATGACATCACCTCCAAACTCCCAGCAAAGCCCAGCACCGCATAGATCATCCCGCAACTATTCCCATTCTGATGCTGCCAGTTCCCCAAGCCCCGGTTGAAGAGCACTTTTAAATTCAGGAGCCCCGAAAGACCAGCAATGAATTGTCTGAGCAAGATAAAGAATTCCCCTGTGTGCCAACCTAAATTGCAGATCCGGTGATGGTCCCGCATTTGGAGGGAAGGCAATAAGCTTATTGAAGTTCAATGGAATACGGCCACCATCCCTTAATAGCCAAGCCAATCATGCCGCCACATAGACTAGAATATTTTTGAAACTCCACCAAATGGTAGAAATAGACCGGGGGAAAGAGAACTGCATACATAAGAGTTGAGGAATAATATCACCCTCGATGTATTTGCATTTAATGACTGCACTCTATATACAGTTTCCGTGTACTACCCTCCAGAAAGATTTAATTAGCACCGCTATATTGAATATTTGTGTGTTGAGGATCCCCCAACCGTCATGTTCCTTTGGCCTGCATAGGGTCTCTAGTTTACAGAGGTGAATTTTATGTGACAGTTGAGAATCCCCCCACAAAAACTGGGCAATTATGTGATTTATCAACCTAATGATACGGTCAGGAAGAAAATACAAGTGACCCCAATAAACCATCATCTGAGAAAGCACTTCCTAAATCATTATGAGCCTTCCCCCAATGGAAAACCACCTGTGTGTCCATCTGAAAATCCTCCTTCTAAATTTTTCAATCAACCACATCCAGTCATGGATCTTATATCCGCATGGTTTGATTTTAAAACCCAAATATGTGAAACCGGCAGAAGCCTCTCTACAATCAATCCCCAAAAAGTCCGCAATGAAAGCTATCTCCCGTGGGTCCCCATATTCATATATGATGAAATATTTGTTCGTATTGATGGCCAGACCTGTTGCAGATTCGAAACGGATGAACATATAATGTATGTAGAACTAGTGGTTCCTTTTCAGGTAACCAAATAACAAGAGGTCGTCGACAAACAATGAATGTGACGAAGATACCGAATTGGAAAATGAGAAACCTTTTATAAAACCCTTATGCTCTGCCATTTGCATGATACTGCTGAATCCATCCATAATAAGGATAAAAATTAAAGGGGACATTGCACAACCTTGTCGCAGACCACGTCCAGCAGTAAAGAAATGAGTTGGGATGCCGTTTATGATAACAACATAACGAACTATGGAGATACATGTCATAATCCACCTGATAATCCTAATTGTAAGGCCAATCTTCAGCAGCACAAGCCTTATATAGGACCAGTCGATAGAGTCGTAGGCTTTATGGAGGTCAACCTTCATCACAATTGCCTCCCTCTCTCCGTGTGAATAGAATGTAGCACCTCCTGTGCTATTTCCGTGGCATCATTAATGGATAGGCCTTTTAAGAAACCATATTTTTCATTCGAGATGAAGGTCAATAACATGCCCTTTAAACGCTCTGCAATGATCTTCGATGTGATCTTATATAGTACATTACAAAGTGCAATCGGTCTATAGTCTGCAAAAGTTTGGGGATCTGCAGCTTTTGGTATAAGAGAAATGAATGTGGAGTTGAGGTTGGCTGACATGACCCCCGGATCCGAATGTGGTCAATAACGTGAGTTAACTCCTCCCCCATCAAATCAAAGAAGTAGATAAAAAATTCCGCGAGCCTTCCATCAGGCCCCGGACATTTATCCTTCGAAAAGGATTTTAGAACCATTAAGACTTCATTCCCTGTAATAGATTTATCCATAGAAGAAATAGCATCAACATTAAAAATGATTAACATGTTCCAACAACCATACCTGGTTGTCAGAGCATGTATAAGAATATGATTCATCATATTTGTTAATGTGCTAGATGGCGTTCCTGTTCTTCTGTTCGCTTGCACTCTTGTGGAAGAATTTTGTGTTTTGATCAACCTCAGCCAGCCAGTTGATTCTACTCTTTAGGTGCCAAGTTATCTCCTCAATCCTCAGAATCTCCCTTTTCCTTTTCCCCAGCAGTTTGAGATTATCCAGTGTGGGCTCATCCGGTTCACATGTGAGGAAAGAAGAAATAATAGCCTCCATTTGTTGTTGAATGTCTTTGTATTCTGCCCTGAGTTCCAATTTTTTTTTGCGTTCCCAGCTCTTGGAGGCAATCTTGATTTTCTGAAGTCTGTGATGGAAATAGTCCCATCCCCCCAAACCATCCAAATCCCGTCCATCCTTCCATATCCCATCAACGAGATTGGCATATTCAGGATCTTCCAGCAAAATTCGATTGAATTTGAAAGGGCACCCTTTAATAACCTTAGAATTGGTCCATGTCAATATAATTGGCATATGATCCTATATATCGGATGCCAACACCGAAGATCTGGGATCCTCCAAAGATTCTATCATAGAGTCCTTAGCCAGCACTCTATCAAGCCTCTTCCCAATAAAATTTGCGCCCTCTTGCCTGTTGGTCCATGTGGGAGCAAGTGGGCATGGCCTTATGTCCACCAGCCCCTGAGATAAGAATAGATCATTTAAAAAACCGGCCATAGAATCAAGACAAGCGCTATTGCCCCATATTTCGACCCCATTCAGAGAGGAGTTGAAGTCTCCCATCATAATAAGATTCGATAGGGACAGGAGTCCCACCATCTTCATTCTGTTCCAAAAAACCATTCTATTTGAATATGGAGCGTATAAATTTATGAGATTAAAAGTACCAAGATGACCTCTAAGACGACCCGATAGAAAAATACCCCCAAAGAAGCTGAAAGCCTTGAAATAGACATAATCTGGGTTCCACATAGCAATGATTCCCCCAGATCGACCATTGGAATTAACCGCAGCCACATGCCAAACTGTTTTGATTTTTAGAAACATATTGATAGCTTTTGTCCTATCTGATATAGTCTCCAAACCCAAAAATATAATCGGATTCTTAGAAACAATGAGATCCCTCAGGCAATGAAATTTGGAGGCATTTCCCAACCCCCGCATTCTGAGATGATATGGGTCATGGGGAAGGAGGCCGAGGGTGGCTTGCTCTAAGCGTCCTAGAAGAGTTGACTGAAACATCACCTTTAGTAATGGGCACATCAGTGAGGCCTGCATCATCATCAAAAAACAGTGAAATGGACTTGAATTTGCCCTTATTCAGGTGGCATACAGCTTTTGCCTTCTTCTTGATGGAGATAATAGCAGTCGATAAAGCGGTAGATTGTTTGGTTGGAGAGCCGGGTGGTATCTCAAAGACAGTAAGTGCGGCTAGGTCAAGGTTTAGATTCCCTAATAGGGAATCAATATCACTCCCGATAGAGTTTCTAGGAGGTTCAGATAGTTGTATAGGGAGAGATCATTCAGGTGTATAGTGTGGTGACATGAGATTTCCCTCCGATGCCATCCCAACGGACGTCCGCGACGATTCTCCACCGGAAAGCATAGTTGATTTAAATATAGGTGGTTCATTCCTGGGGCAATAGTGGCCATCAGCATAGTTGGGACCCATAGTCAATCTATCAACCATGGAGATATTGGGAGATGCCACCTTAGAAACATTCTTTTGACGCAGATGGAAAGAACTAGTAGTGGGATTATTGTCATGAAAAGTAGATTCGGAGGGGGGGAAAATGGGACAAGGTACAGGGGCATCAGGATCACCCTGTACATGAGAGGGAGATGAAGGAATAGGATTTGGCTCATGGTTTTCCTGAGGGTCCAGTACTCTATATAAATTACGAGCAACAGATGGTAGACTAGCAATATTTGAAGGGACCACAACATCAGGAACAGAGAAATCATAATGACCATCTGCAGTTTTATAAGCTTCTTCATCAAATGACGAGGAAATGGGATTACCTGATTGAAAACAACCCGACGTGCCCGATACAAAATTGTTCTGATGGTCCTCACCCGCACCCTTCACTGCCGAGTCCGCGCGAACAAGACGTAAATGATATGGGTAGTGATCCCTTAGATGACCCGTCTTATGGAAGATCAAACACCGAAATGGAATCCTCCAGAAATCAATATGTTGGTGATGCCGTCTATTGCACCATAGTGGATCAATATCACTAGGTAGGCCACCCACATAATCAACCTCGACAAGGAGCCAGACAATTCTTTTGTCAGACACCCCCACAATGCTAGGATCAATATATTTGGTGGATCCAATTGAGTCTCCAATCACCTTCAATGCTTTAAGTGTCCAAAATTCAAGCGGCAGCCCAAGAAGCTTAACCCAGACCACCCTGCTGTGAGGAGCCTCCATAACCGGATTAAATCCAAGGTACCACGGAATGAGTTGCATGAAACTCCTTCCACGAACCCAAGTCCGGCCAGTAATCTTGAAGACATCCTTCTCATCCATAAAGTGAATGCTGAACCAGCCATTCAGAAGCGTGATGACCTTGGGCGAGTAACCAATTATGGGGTTCCAT